>JBAJMU010000004.1:12672115-12691849 GCA_037952995.1 Hyposoter didymator | reverse complement strand
AGAGAGAGAGAGAGAGAGAGAGAGAGAGAGAGGGAGGGAAGTTCTGTAGAAGCGAGATAGAAAGCACCTACTATGGACCAGAGGGCAATATGCAATGTTCCCGATCATGCTATATGCCATCTCGTGGCTTATACATCCACGATATTATGCCCATACAGTTTACTTCAAAGCATATATATCGTTTATATTATACATACATATGTGGTGATATTGCAATTGGCCTCCTCCTCCTCCTCCTCCTTTCGAACGTTATATTCTCGTGGACTCGAATCTCGTAACGGCTCGTTGGTTCAGTTAAATTTCGCAAACGCATCAGATATCCTCATATATATATGTACAGGGTGTCCTAACCTCAATTGCAATTATTTACCAATAGGCCTGACGATTTAATGATGAAGGTCACAAACTATCGCCAAACGACTTTATTTAAGATTCTTTCAAATTTTTGTATAAACGTTCTTGGCACCAAAACTAAAAGTTTTCTCCTGTGAAGACAAATTTTCTGACGTTTGAAATTTCAGATTATTTAATTTGCAATTTTTTATTTTTCCGATCCAAATGCATGCAAATTGAAGTCACGTTCCGCTAAAAAGTTGCAAGAAAAAAATGAAAGAAACGCAATTTGAATTTTCTTGCGTTTAGATGGGAAAAGTAAAAAATTGCAAATTCAATATCTCAAATTCTAAACGTCACAACACGAGCTTTCGTCCGAAGTAAATTTTGTGCGATGTCGGAAAAAACGAGATTTTGAATTTCTAGAATTTTTTTATTTTCATTTTTTTGTCCAATCACTTTTTGGCTCTCGACATTGTTCCCGTTTACTCGGATTTGCACTCGGAGGACAACGGAAACTATACGAAACTGCATTGCTGGCAGTCTATTAAAAAAAATGTTGCTTCCTGAAATTTTCAAACACCCTGTAGATAATATTTTCACGTGTAGGTGGTTACATTTATATATATGTGAGAATATAGGTGCTTGGGCTTGACGAGAGTGCCAGCGAGGGATGGACGTAGGGCTGAGAAGGGTTATGAGTTCCTCGAGGTCATAGGATATTATTACACGAATCGTATAATGGTCGCGCGGCAGCATTTGCGATAACTCCTTAACGATGCTTGTTTTCTCTGATATACCCTTGGGTCTATCGTTGATTCTCGATTTGTGCACGAGCACCTTCCTCCTGTTTTATCAACTGAAATGTCAACCACATAATCTACAATGGCTTGCCCATATTTTTCCACTCGAATCGACCAACCTCTCGATTCCATCTGTTACGAGCTATTCGATTTAGTGTGCTGCAGGGATGTTGCCAGTCTCTTACTTTTTGTTTTCCACCAGCATCACATTTTTTGTTGGGAAAAAGAAAAATTTCATGAAAGAAACAAGAAAAATCGAACGAACGTTACATTCAAGGAGTTTCACCACGCGAAGACCAAAAGTTCGATACGTTCTCCTGAAGATTTTGCATTGTCGAGTGCAGTCAATTCTATATTCTCGCAACTACTTCGTGCACCACTTTCCTGAACTCTGAGGTTTGAACGTAGAGAAACGTATGATGAAAATATAAATTTTTGGCACATTTATTTACGATGGTGCCTTCGCTCAGTCCATAAACATCAAGAGAAATTTCTGACAAGCTTGTCGCGCGACATGATGTAGTACAAGGTTGTAGAATCTTTCCCCTTGCATTCGTATACGAGATCCATGGTTGTTGACACTCAAGCGTTTCGAATTAAAACGAATAGCCAAGATTTAGGAAAACAAAAAAAAAAGGAAAAGAAACGTCAACACATTTCTCAAGGAGATAATTTATTTTTCTCACGTGCGGGAGACGACAGAGAGAGGGGGGGGAGGCTTGTATTCCACAAGAGATCTGCACTGACCTATCTTAACGAACCCCAGACTCTTCGTTTGCCTCCTACGTCGGGAGTTTGAGAGACTGCTTTTTTTTTCGCCTCTCACATTCGACTATTACCGGAGCATCAATTTTTCTTTCCTCCTTGATGCAAGAAAGATCTCTCTCAGAGCTCTCTTTCCCCAGTTCTCTCTCGGCTCGTTAATCGTGAGGGGATCTTTGTCGACTCTCGACTCCTCGACGATTACTCTTTCTCTCTGCTCTGCCCTCTGCCCCCCTTCGCCGCCCTCGTTGTTAAGTATCTCGTGTTTTTATACACTGTTCATCAATTCAAGATTAAAACAGAACCACCTACGACATCCAGCGTTTGAAACATTTGAAAATATTTACGATTCACGAATTTGTTTCCTCCAAAATATCACATCGATCAAGTTCCAAATGTCCACGTGTGGTTCACTCTACTTTCGAAATTAAAAAAAAACAAAAGATTAACGTTTGACGTTATCGCTGCGTTGTATTAATAAAAATGAAAATTAATCATGCAAAAATTTACATATTTCCACGCTGTTGAAGTTTCGTTGGAATGCAAAGAGAAATTTACTTTTCGTTCATTATTTTTGTAATGAACGCACTTTATCATTTTTTGGAAATTAATTCGCTTTTCGAATGCCCAAGAATTCTGTCTCACTGTTCTTGATTAATACTAAATGCGCTCTGCTTAAAAAAATAATCAGTTTTCGTCAACATCGTATATTTCCCAGAACCGAGCAGTTTTTATTCGCTTCATTATTTACTTTATTTTTGTTTTGCATTTAGAATTCTACTCCGAGAGTTTGTCGCTACTTTACGCGAATTTCATGGATGATTTTTCGTTCAACTTTAAAGAAGATCTGAATATCCTCAAACCAAGCGTCCCATGCACTGATAACGATTGCCATCTTCTCTTTGTGTTTCATGCTTGATATATCGCCTAGACTTGATACAGATACTTTGCCACTGTAGATGTATAGATAGAGAATGGATAGAATGTCAAGGAAATTGAGCGAAGGAAATTGAACCGCATACGACGAGCTAGACCCTCCTTCATCTCGCCGTGTGTTCCTGCACCGGCGAAACCGCAGAAAGNGGGGGGGGGGGGGGGAATTCTGAGATAAGACAGACGCGACTGAAACCTTCCTCGACTTTCTCTCCCGTGATATCGAGACCCAATGAGAAAAACTGAGCTCGAGAACTTTGAAACCTTCCTGTGCCTTGCCCTCTTCCTTGCTCAAACTTTCTTGCTCCGCAGTCACGACGGATAATTGAAAGCTCCCGATGTCTCGTGTCGAGATCGTTTCTACCTGTATATACATCGATTTTTATCGTTCATGCCGTTTCATCGCCCAAGTCTCGTCTTCCGCAACAGCACCAGCTGTTCTCCAAACATCATCCTACTGGCGATATTTCTATATCGTTGCAAAATATTCTCCAGCTTAATACGATACTTTTTTAAAAAATATTTATTTCTCCTCGTAAAAATCTGCGCGTACCTTTTGAATTTCGCTTCTGAAAAACCCTCAAAAAGCCGATAAATTTTTTCTTCATTTTTATTTGAAAAAATAAAAAACGACCAATTTATCGGTTTGAACGGTTAGAGTGCGATTGAAAGTTTCAAAATTCACTTGATTTTCCCTTGGTCGATTTCGAATTCTCTCCACAAATTCAATAAACTGGCAAATCGCTCTCTTTTTGTCTCCCGATACTCGTTTAACACGCAATCCCTCGTGTACGGTCGGGACTATAAATTCGAGAGTTTAAGTTTAACCCCGGGAGGCGTACTCGGAATGAAGAGACGCAGCCTGCAGGCATTCTTGTTACGAAATTCCGGAAAATCTATTATCCAATATACACGGGACGTTCTCTGTCGAATCCACCGACTTTGATCCTTTCACGATTGCCACCTGTTTCATTTGTGTCGAGGAATTCATACTGAAAATATATTTCGTACAAATCACTGAACTTTTCTTCTTTTTAAAGTTCACTCGAGTCTCTTGGAGATTTTTCTTTCCCTTCACAGACCAAAATGCGTTGATAAATTTTCTTGTTGGTTTTTCGTAATTATTAGAAAAGTCGTCCTCATCGAATTTTTTGGGATGAGCGAAAAATGGTAAAAACTTTCTGTACCAAAATCGAGAGGGTGAATTTCGATCGAAAAGTCCGATACGCAGAGCTCGTACGAATTGAGCAATGGAAGTAAGGCACGCGAGTAAAACGTGGAAAATTTGTATCAGCTGCGAGTCCTTTTGTTCGCCACTATATATGGCCAACGAATATTGAGTGGTTAAAAGGAGAAGAATGTCAACTTCGCCAGCAGTCTTGATTGTCCGTCACTGCATTATAGATGGCCGAAAGAGACTAAGGGGAGATTGATTTATGGCTGATCGTGAGTTCAAACCTCTAGGGTTATCTCGTTAAAATCCGTTTAACGATTCACTCGCTGGGCGCATCGTAGGAGACGCAGAGAGGGAAGAGTACGTAAAACCAAACTAACGTTCGTGTATATCCCTATGTACATATATAAATGTATATATTCCGATGCTTAAACAAACAATTTATGTCGAACGACCAGAGTTTCGTTACACGTATACACTGAGCTCCACAAAATTTAAGAGCACGTCGTTGAATAAATAATTCCCATTTCTTGTTAATACTGATTTATTGTTGAGATAGTTAAATCTCCCAAAATACTCTGAGGATTTCAGTTCTTCTCGACAAAAAGTTGCTTTTTCGTCAGGCCAATAATTTTTTTACATAAAATTGCAAATAAAATGCTGGATCGAAGAATTTTCAACGGATCTGTACATTTCAATACACAAAGTGTTGAATTTTACTTCGAGAGCAGAAAGAGAGAGAGAGAGAGAGAAGGCAAGATCGCCATAACAGTGCGTGCGTGCTCTTTGCTTAACGACATTTCCAGACTAACTTTGGTTTCGAAATCTCGTAATACTTTTACCTTCCCAGGGCCAAAGTAATCCAGAGCAGAGACAAAACGATTTGTAAATATCATTCAAGCTGAGTCGCCCACGTAGTCGAGACACTTATTCCCCATCGAGGTTTATCCCAAACTTTTCTTCCGAATCATTTTTCCTTCCTGGGTACACAATCTACTCCAATGTCAATAGAGCCTCGCATCAATGTTGCATGACTCTTATTAACTGTATATACGAAACACATACACGCACAGTTACGCTGCTTCTTTCTTGTTCTGAACTTTTGCTCCAGCAGTTGGCGCGTCTCATTCAATTATCAGGAGGTTTTCTCGAAGAATACGTAGTCGCGCGGTTTCCATTTATTTTCATCGAGTTGTTCCAGCAAGAAGTAAATTTACTGACACAGCATTCTCCGTAGCCCTTACAGTCACAGGAAAATATTTTCTCTCCGGGGCTAATCGTCCAAGTTGAGATTTATTCAGATCGCAATTAAGTTCGAGCTCGTTGCTTTCTTTTCATTAATTCACCACGATTTTTCAGCACGTCGCATAATTTATAAAAAATCATTGACACTCGACACACGTGGCATCTTAAACTCGAGCACTCTCGTGAGTAATTTCGTATGTAATTAAGATTCCTTCGAGCTCTTTGCTCCACCGTTAACACCACTTTTCGAGAAACATATTATGACGTCGTAGACTCCTTAAAAACCAGAGTATTCACGAATACTTGTACACACGAGTATAGTCATGGTCATTAATGTACTCGAATATTTATTATACATATACAGAAACACATTCATAAATATATGTAGATATGAGTGAGTATAAACATATATACGATAGAGAACTTGTGACCTAGATAACACGTCGTGAATTTCCACCCTCGAGAGGCTCGTCCAAACTCGCATACACGCTTCTAGTTATTTTATTTTCAACCATTGTATCCTTTAAACATTCCCCATGGTTCCGAAAGCATTTCGACCGAATTTTATCTAAAAAATAAACAAAAATAATATATTTCCATAACTTTCGTTATTTTAATGTCCATGGGAATTAGAATGTGCAATCTAACCTGTTGCATCGTTGTTGGCATTGATATTACAGCGATGTATTAGAAAAAATAAATATTTCCTCTTTATCGCTGAATGAAAATCCTCAAAATTCCTTGCTTTCATTAAATTTCTTCATTTTTACGAAATTCTCGATATTTCCATTCCGCAGTCAGCTGGGCGTGGAATTCTCGAAATAAAATCGAAGTTCTCTTCATCTTTGGAAACTCTTGCGTATACTGCGATGTTGATAACACTTTTACATTTTTTTTTTGCGTTCATTCATTTCTAGGGTAACATTCATACGTTTTGTGCTATTCGTACACGCAAACAATTGCCAACACATGGTCCCTCTTCCAGTCTCTCTCGCCCCTCCCCCCCCTCTCTCTCTCTCTCTCCATGCGTTTATGCTCACGTGAGAGAATGCAACCCCATACAATAACTTACATGTGTATAAATATGCAGTGCATATTGTCCAATACATACATGCGAGAACACAGGATGGGGGGCGATATGCGAAGCACATGATACACTCGCTGCGAGTAACGACACAACACAGAAAGGGAGGAAGAGAGAGAGAGAGAGAATGAGAGAATGAGAGGATCGAGTTTGACGCGTCTTCCGCGCATAGTGAATCTAGTGCCTTAATATACGAGTATGTATACATTTCCATCGATATATATATGCCTGAAAAATACATACACAGTGTTACATTGTGCACACAAGATCCAACATAAAACATATTACGGCACGAGCCAACGGACCGCAGTATCCGGAATATTAAATATCGACACGACCAGCAAACATCTCGACGAATCACAACAACAAACATGACATAAAAATATATACAAGACATGCGACGTCGCCGAGAAAAAACAAAACAAATTTGACGGCCGAGAGATCGCACACTGCGAAATAAAGATAAGTGAATGAAAAAGAAGGAATGGACGAATATATTCGTCAGGAGAGAGACAGAAAAAACGAAGGCGTGGGAGAGGGAACGCGAGAGGCAGGAGCACTGCAAAAATTCTATACAAAACAAGCACAACACTGATAACCACAAAAAAGCACATCAAGGATCCGAATCTCACACTCGCTTCAAAGTGAACGAAAGATGATTAAAACATCGTTTACACAAGAATCGTGATAACGGAGACAAAGACTCGAGAGAGATCATTTCTTTGGACGATAGACAAAATATTCTTTCGCGTTATATTACCGCAGTATTCGTTTTTTCATCCTTTCGTTTTATTTTTCCTTTGCTTTCATTGTTTGTGCTCGAAAAGCTCAAAAGTGCGAGGAGGGTACATACAGTGCGGATGGAGGAAAATTGGCCTTGTTATAAGGTTTCCATCGTGTGTGGAAATGTGTCTCTGTGTGCACGTGGTTTTATTTTTTTTTAGAACGCGTTAAACTCTTTCATCAGGGTGCACAATCTCATTACACTGTTCCTGCTGCTTTTATATTTATTTACATAAAATACATACACCAATAAATACACGTGCAAATTGACATGCCCGCGCGCACACACACACACACACACACGCGCGCATACACACAAACTGATAAATATGAGTACTCAACGTGCATAGTACGTTTTGCATGGAGGCACACCGCTTTCGGAGCTCGAACAGCATCTCTTCTCCGTTCTCGTCACATGGGCTTTCCACATACATTAATACATACCCACATTATATAAATTTTCTATATACATGTGTGTATGAATAGCTGACGAAAGAGATGCAGGTCCCAAGTACCCGGCAAGTACTTTCCCATTCATGTGTTTGTGTCTGGATGGCTCGTGGTGCTCGCGATGTGTTGGTGTGCGTATGTAATTACGCGTCGTGGGACGCGGGGCATTCCCATGGGCGCAATTAATCGAATAATCATTCGAAAAGCCCGTTTCCGTGCCACCCGTGAAATTTCCTCCATTTCGCTCTCCGCGCTCGTGCCAATTTCCAACAGTTTCTTTTTTCATTTCCCGAGCTCGCTTAGTATTCTTATTATTATCATAGTTATTATTGTTATTGTTGGTATTCCGGTTAAAAAGACAAAGTGAACAATGTGAGAGAAGCAACGATTTCACAAGAATACTACATCGGCAACATCATCACCGGAAACAATATAACAACAGCAACAACAACATCAACAACAACAACAACAACAGCAACAACATCTCCAGAACGTAGCTCGCTTAACGAGGCAACTACAAAATCACAATATACATTAATATATCTTCGTAAATATATTATTCACACATACGCCGTAGATCTGCCGGACCCTCCACCCACCACCAACCATCGACCACCAAACGAAGTAGAATGAAAAAAAAAAAAAAAAAANAAAAAAAAAAAAAAATCACGAAAAAAATGATACGAAACGAGATATATATATATGTATATATAAGAATATACATTTAACGAGTAGAGCACGACGTTGATGACAACCAATGCATATATACGTATACATATGTATGTGTTTTATATTTGCGTGTGTATATTTATTCATCTTCATACATTTTAGTCTGTTTATGGAGAAATATACACGTATATCATTGCCGTTAACGTTCGGTCGAATATTTTTCAAACGATTACATCAGCAACGATATATGTTGAATGTGCATATTATATGTATATGTTGTATATATATATTCATATATATATATGCTCACCACAAATGTGCCATTGCAAGGGCTACCAGTGCACTCACAGACAAACATTCAATCGACCACTGCTACCGTCTCGCCAAATCAGACCTCAGCAAATCCAAATCGGACAACAAAAATATCAATCAATTTTTCAACTCTTTCGTGTCGGAGATTGTGAAATGAAAAAACAAAAAAAACAAAGAAAAAAAATTTAAACAAAAAAACGGAGTAAAGATTTTGACAAAATTCACATTACATTTCAATCTATTTTTGCTATACCAGAAACGCCGGAGATACAGAATTCATGAAATATAGAATCGAGTATATTTCTATAGCTGTTTATATACACATATGTATATTTATTAATTAAGCCAAGTGAGAGACATGCTAAAGAAATGATGCAACGATATAAGAGAAAGAAAGATTTGAAGCTTCACCGTACACGGCTAGTTATTCTCCTCACGCTTAATCCACACGCAGCAAAGAGCCAGAATAATAATTCTCCACTTAATCGGGGTTGGAAAGAATAAAAACAATCGAAGTTAGAAAGAAAATTTGTCCAAGATGACGAGATGAGACAAGAGCTCTCTGCCGATGGCGCACAAGAGACTAAAGAGAAGCAAACAAAATAAAAGCTCAAAGTGAAAAACTCAAAAGAAACGAAACAAGGGGTGTTATGTTGGAATGTTTGTCTGTGTGCAGATGCAGCCATCTCTCGTTGTGTGACTTGAGGGGTGATGATGATGATGATGGTGATGATGATGATGGTGATGATGATGATGATGATGATGATGATGATGATCATGATGATGATGATGACGGATTCTCACTGGTTGGGGACAAGTTCAGGGCTGGTGAGTGCGAGGGCTTAGGCAGGTCTACGGCTCTCGTTAACCCAACCTTCCCCCGTCGCTCCGTTTCTCCGTCAGACAATCTCGTACCCGCCAGTCTCACTCTTGTACAATGGACGATACGTGTACCTCTTTTTGTTCGAGACTTTTTCAACGCCAACGGTAAGTCAGTTAATGTGATTAATCCAAATCAACGATAAACATTCTCGAAACAAAAGAAAACCGAACTTGTTTCTTTTCTTCCAAATGAAAGTATTTAATGAAAATTATCTCAGAACGTCCAAAACAACGATTATAATTCTTCTCCGATCATTTCGTAAGGAGGAGAAAACTTTGCATTTTGTACGAATAACGGAAAAATATTGTTACGTTATTTTTATGATGATATTGTCAATACAATTGTTACTTCGTTATTCATCTTTGTTTTACTTTCTGTAATAAAAATAAATAATTGTCGCAGGTGCGTATATATTCAGCGTCATCTAATATTTTTATAAAACCATATTTCTACCAATTGACGCGAATTTTCGAATCGAAACAAGTCTCAGCTCACGCGGAATCGTCAATTCCGAAGACCATTGTTTCCCAGGCTGTATAAATATTGATGGGAAGTGCATGCAAATTTTCCTAGCGACGATGGAAAATAAATAAAAAATAAATAAAAAACAGACAAGGAAAGGAAATTCATTTATTTCCCGATTATTTGGACGTGCCAATTTTTCGAGCGTTTCTGCTTTCGACTGCATTGGGACTGTTGATATTGCGAGTGTGTTTTTCTGCGTTTACTTTTGCTGTGCACGCCCAAACTCGCGTAGGGAGGCGTCAAATCTGATGAAGAAAATCGATCGAAAGTATAGTGCACATCTCTATACCAAACGGACGCCCTGGTAGATATACTCTGTACATACAATTCAGCGTACTCTCTCTCTCTCTTTCTCCTTTTTCCCTCTCTTTTGGATCGTCATCGTCGACCAGTCGCGTTACCCGGTTTAATCGAGCTACGACCTTCCTTCGAGTCGTTCTTCCTCTCCCTTCATCCCTCAGCGTTTCCCTACAATGTCCCTGGAAATTTCGTCGGTTACGCTATCGCAAGGAAATGTCGTCAACGAAAGAGCGAGATAGAGAGAGAGAGAGAGAGAGAGAGAGAGAGAGAGAGAGAGAGAGAGGAATATTAATAGAGGGGATGATTAATGTCGGCTTCTGCGCGCTTGGTCGCCGGCCTCTAATCAACGCTCCTTCCCTCCTTCCTTTATTACCACCGTCTACCTGCTGAGACTTGGCCGCGTCAAGCGATCGAGGAATTCTCGATTCGGCTCCAGGCACGTGATAATTGGTAATTGCAATAATTAAGCAGCTTCTCACCCTCATTCCCTCGCGTAAAACTTGACGGTTATCCAAAAGTTTAATATGTTTCTGTAGAAATCTTAAGATTACTGCACCATCTTGTCCGACTCGGGCCGGAAGTCACGATGCTCACCAATTTTTCATCCTTTTCCACTCGCCTCCCTTCGATCGATCTAAATCCTCGGTCTAGAAGTATTCGTGTGAGAAATTATAAAGCACGAAACCCCCCAGTCGGATGCTAGTTTGCTCTTTTATATCCTTTCGAGAGTCTCTACTCGTAAATCTCATTTAGACGTAATCATTGTGACACTTCCTGTCACGGAAAGTAGCCGGAGAAATTTATCCACCAACTTATATATACGTGTAAATATGTTCTTTGGAACGGACACAGAAAAGCTCGTGCGACTAGCGACCACAAATACGAATTCGCGCATTGCACCTCTTCACCCTCCCGTAGGCCCTCCCCTTCCGTCGGTGCGTCTTCGTTCGCTTGCCTTTCATCCCCTCCTTGCCCAAACTTTTTCATACCCTTCACCTCGCGCTCGATTCGCCAAGAATCGTAGCACTTTCCATGCTAAACGTTTCTCAACCGTTTTTTTTCTCTCATCGGATTATATTAATTTAGCAGATTTTTGTAGTCGCACTAAGTAATGAGGAAACATAAGAAAAATTACACATTTCGTTCTAGTGTTTTTTTTTCAAAATTCTTCGTCTCGGAATTCCTTACAACTTTTCACAAACTTATTTTTTTACGTCCATTCAAATTTGATACTTTCATTCCAATTTTTGCAAATTTCAAGCCAGACTTCTTATTCATGTTTTGACTCGATGAGAACAACCTCAACTTGCTTAATGGTATTCCTTTAGACGGTTGCGCTGGCAGGAGTTAATAATTTCGCGTTAAATGCTGGAAATTATACGCCCTCTCTCTCTCTCTCTCTCTCTCTCTCTCTCTCTCTCTCTCTCTCTCTTACCATGAGAATCCACGGAGCCCAAGCGTTTAATTCGCGTCACGAAGACGGCAAACACAATTTTAGGCCCCAACAAAAGGTAAAGAGCGAAAGAGGCGAGAAGGTGGGGGAGAGAGGAAAACGATGATTACTCACTCGGGGACAAATGTTAGTTCCGAATGCATTCATGTCCTTGTCCATCAATCATTTTCAATACCAGTAATGAGGAAACATATCTATTCAACTAATTAAAACAAATTTTTATTCTGTATGAATATTTAAATTGTTCCGACAAGCTGTAAAAAAAATGTTGTTTTTTTTTTCGTCCGCTTTGTCATTTGTTTTTATGCATTTTTTAGATTGCTTCGATTTTGTTATTTTTGCAAATAATTTGCTAGTTAATCACTCGTAAAATAAAAGGATTCGTGTCCATAAAATATGAACAAGAATGGTAGTGAAGTGAAAAGAGCCGAGAAAATTACGATGTGAAATATGCGGAGAGCAGAGAGGCTCGGCTGGTTAAAGTGAAATAGAAAAGAGAATGTGTGCAGCTCGCCGAGTACCATTGCATTGTATGTTTCCGGGGTATATGACGCGCTCTTCGTCGCGGATCAATATCCGGGAGGAAGTAAAGTGCACACAGTGTACATAAATATCTATATTTTCCTATGTATATAAATATACATTTGATAATATATAAATATACATTCTAAAATTTATAGAAATATCGTAATATGTATATTTTGGTATTTATACTCAAGAGACTAAGAAAAATTGTGTGTAATGTCGTGAAGTATAGTTTGAGATAATGGAAGAGAAGGAATAAGAAGAAATATTGCAAGTAGGAAAGCGTAGGTCTTGCTGATCGAAAGATATATTTCATCTGTTGCAGGCTCGAGCGCACACAAAAATGACACTACCGGGAATGGGAGGCCGGCTCCACTGTTGGCCGAGCCCCGATACGGAGCTGCTCCCCAACCCTACGGTCAGTACTCTTGAGCTTTCATCAGCTATACACGAACCTATCCCTCGATGATCAAGCATTTTTTCTTCCTTTTTTCTTTCCTTTTCTTTCCATCAATTGCAGGAGTTTCCATTCTCGGTACATTTTTTACGATTAATGATCCTAGCTGGACGGCTCAGGCGCGTAGCTTTTTATTCAATTCTCTTAAGAGCGCACTTTAAACTAAAAGAAGTGAAAGAAGAAAAAATCGTTCAGATAAAACCTTCACTTGGGTGTTTCGGTCATTGAAATTTATGTTTACAGACTTGACGATTCAATGACATGTATGGGCTCGCTTTCCCCTCATGCTCTCGATTTTTTAGCTTGTTTATTTTCAGTCTGTATGTATTTTAATTTTTCAATTTAAATCATTTTTCTGCGTTAGTCGAAAAACACACTGAGAATTAAATTAAAAAAAAAAAACCACGATATTTTGTTCAACACGCTAAACTGAATATTTTTGTTGCATTATGACAATATTTTGTAATTTCTAAAGGAACTGTGAGCAAAATTTACGATAAGAATGACAAAAATTTGCTTTTCAAAGAGATTTTGTAGAATATTTCTTGCTGCAATGACAACATTTTTGTGATTTTACAAAAAAAAACGTTTAGTCGAACGTATGCAACAAAATATCGATATTTTTTAACAAAATTTGCTTTTCAGTGCATAGAAAAATGTGTATGTGTAAAAAGGAAGAGTAGTCGATTGTGAGATTTATTAGGATAAATTTTATTTCATAGATTCAAAATTTTTTTCTTAATTTTGTTTTTCCCTCCGATTTTTTTCGTTTCATCCGTCCGTAATGCGTTGTTTTTCGTTTTCTCTTTCAGGATCGACTCCACAAGTCGGATTTCCGCCGGGTGCTGGTCACGATCGTTACGAGGAAAATTTTAACGGTCCGACTACATACGCGGAACCGTATGTCGAAAGATATGGGATTAAGAGCGACTTTACCGGTCGCGAGCCACTACATCCAACCCCTCCGAGACCGGGTTACGTACCGACTCTCGGTCAAACACCACCATCAAGTACACAAGGCTCGGTCATGATGGTATACGGCCTCCAGCCCGACAAAGTCAACACTGACAAGCTCTTTAACTTGTTCTGTCTTTATGGCAATGTCACCAAGGTACGAGCCTCTCTTTTCCTTTCCTCCCTCTGTCTCTCCGTGTCTTCCTTTTTCCTCGTATGAATATTGTGTTTGTGCGCAAGGAAATTGCTCAGAAACAGACAGGCCCGAGCCAGAAACGACGTTGCACGTCTCTTGCTTCAAGTGCCCTTCTCTATCCCGAGCGAACTTAACTTCAAAGTACATAAAGCAACCTCTCAACACAAACTCTCATACATACATAACGCGAGAACGAGCGTACTGTGTTAGTTTTCAACGCCGCCGACGATGCACAGTCACGGAGGTGAATCCACTGGATTTATTATAGAAATTAACAACCCGTTACAGTCTCGAAAGAAAAGGAGCAAAAAAAAAAGCAGATTAACACACTTTTTGGATCAAAGAATAGCGAAGAAATGTTAAGAAGCGATGAAATCCTTCGAAACATTGTACGAATAACTTTTTGTTTCAATGGCTGAAAAAGAAAAAGTTTGCGTTCATCATTTCGAACAAGTCGTCGTCGTCTGTCGTTAACAAAGTTAATCTCGTTTTTCTAATTTTTTTTAACATTTATTTTTTCGTATTTTTCAATTATCATCTTTGTCGCAGGTCAAATTCTTGAAAACAAAGGAAGGCTGCGCCATGATTCAAATGGGCGATGGTATCGCGGTGGAGAGATGTTTGCAAAACTTGAACAACGTCACGATCGGCACCGAAGGCAAATTACAGTTGGGCTTCTCGAAACAGGCCTTCCTCGCTGACGTGACAAATCCATACATACTACCGGACAAAACAGCGAGTTTCAAAGACTTCACTGGAAGCAAGAACAACAGGTATGACCAAGATGCAGAGACAGAAAAAAAACAACGAGCCTCGCTAATTAACACAATTAGCCTTAATTCCGTAAACATGGGTCGTTCTCGTTCGGTGAATTTTCTAACGTGTCTTATGGATCATCGTAGAATATCGAGTCTTGAGAAAAACTAAAAAAAAAAAAGCTAAGGATTTTTTGGTTATTTGTTTTTTAAATTAAACCGACGAATTGCCCAAATTTACATTTCGAAACACTGTCACTTCATTTTTTATGAATTAGGACTCGTGATTGAATGTCCCTTGATCGTTCAATCGATTACTCGTGATCAGTGACAAGATCGAAGCTCACGAGAGGACCCATTTTTATTCAAGGTTCCTGAACCCGGCCATGGCAAACAAAAACAGGATACAGCCACCCTCCAAGATCGTACACTTTTTCAACACGCCACCCGATCTAACCGAGGACACTGTGAATCGTGTATTCGTCGAACGTGGAATTGAGGCACCAACGACCGTCAAACTTTTCCCCCTCAAGTCCGAGAGATCTTCCTCCGGGCTCATCGAATTCAGCAGCGTCGGCATCGCCGTCGAAGCCATCATGGAGTGCAATCACACTGCTCTTGAAAATAGCAGTAAGTATTTAAAAAAATATTAACAACGACGAGTCTTTCCCATTCGAATTTATCCTCACGAATATCTTCGGGCTCTGATTATTTTGGGCTTTTCAAACGATTCTGCGTAACAATCGGAGCTCACAGTCTGGTGAAGCTGGGGAATCAATTGTTTTCTTTACAAATTTGTATCATCACGTGACGATTGCATCGAATATCAAAAGCGTCATTCCGGTCATCCCTTTAAAAAAAAAAAAACGAGATTTTTGAAAATTTTTTATTTAAAAAAAAAAAAAAAACAGATTCGAGCTTCAAATTTTTCACACTTCATTTTGAAAAAGAACGGTAACAAGCTCACAGAGGCATCCCTCAAAAATTTCATAGCGTCTCGCGTATAGAATCGATTCCCCAAAAAAAAAAAAACAAAAAACAAAAAAGCAGATGAATTTTGAGCCGGAAGAAAAATGAGAATTTGTACCGGAATGACACTTGGAAAAAGAATTGTGTAGGAGGTTAATGAAATTTGGCGCACTGGTGAATGAGGCAGCAACGAGAAACAAAAAGGTGGCTTCGTTTCAGACGGCAAATTCCCGTACATCATGAAGCTGTGCTTCTCGTCGTCGCGCACTATACCAGCGAATTTTCCACCGAGCAGCGGCAGCGGATCAACGAGTAATTCCGCCGGTAACGGCCACGCGAAAATGCAACAAGATTCGGAATAGAACGGCGAGGTCCAGGGCCAGCGTCATCGTCAGCGTTCATCAATCGCTCTGCACACATTATGCGCCGCGACAACTGGAACTGGCAATTCAACGTCAACGGGAATGCATCCAGCGGCTGTTGCAGCTGCAGCAGCGGCAGCGGCGATAGCACTGTCCCCGGTATTACCTCCCGTGCCTCCACCTTTACCACCCGCCTGTCTCCTTATCGCCGGACCGGCGTTATATCCGACGGTACCTCCGCCACCGCCACCACCGCCGCTATCAACATTCTGGCCCTATTGACGATAAAACAACAAATTATCGTTGCAACACACACACACACGTGCACACGTACTCCGAAGAGTCGTGTCTTCATAGTCAACCTACGAGAGAACCATCGACGACGAAGAGTAAACTAAAAAGGACGATAATAAGGAAATTAAAAGAAAAAACGAAAAAAAAAACGAAGAAATTCATGAAAAAAAACTGCAACACCACGAGCTACAAGGATCCGACAAGAAGTAACACGGGAGATAAGAGGCAACGGAAATAACGGAGAAAGGTACAAGGGTGAGAGTAGCGAACGATTTAACGAGAGGACCAAAAAGCATCGTGAGCAAAGAAAGGAATTAGATAAATAAATGTGCGTCGTTGGCCAACTCCACTTCGCAGCTCCTCGAAAGAAAGACGAGAACTGAATCCGGACGTGGCCGAAACCTCGGGTTGAGCTTGGGGAATGTTTTTTTTTCCTCACACACGCGATCGTCTCGTTTCATCATTGCGAATACATATCAGACGAAATATGAAACAATAAGTAACGAGTCTTTTTATTGCTGCTATCGATGGAGAAAAACAAACGGAGAATGCAACGAAATAATAAATGCTCGGTTGTGACCAGTGGTTATGGGGGAGCGACTTGACGAGTCAATCAAGAACGAGATACTAAACTCGAGCCAATTCATTTTCGACTAAATTTCGTATAATCAGGGATTTAAACGAAGATACGAAAAGACTCGGGATCTCGTACGCTGCGAACTAGTGAAGAATATTATTATTGTGAGAAAATAATTGGAAAGGAAGGACCGGATAATCAAGTATGTTTTATTGGACCAAAACACTCATTTTTCGAGTCCTCACACAAACACACACAGACACACATACACATATAAAGACGCGAACACGAAAGGATCTCTCTCTCTATCCGCAAATGGAAATAAGAAGGAAATCGAGGCATATTTTCGCAAGCTGTTTATATATTTTTCGACTAACTACTGCGAGGCCAAAGATATATGTGCGACAAGTTTCGCGCGACGAGCTTATCTGCGGATGCTTTCATTTTCCTTCTCATCTGCTTTCCGTTTTTTTGTTATTTTCTTTTTTTTTATATTTGTGTTTATTTTTTCTTTCCTTTCACGAGTCTATTTGATACCTCGTTAATTAGTCGCTGAGGTACCGTGATTGAGCAACTCGGAACTCCAAGAAAAGAAAAAAAGAAAAAGAAAACAGCAGAGTCATCGAAACTTGGAGTCTGAATATTTTTTCTTGCGCCGCGCTGCTTTGAAACTCGAGCGACAAGTTTGAGCGTGAAAGAAATTGAGAGAAGCTCTGTGCCAAAGCTTGTCGCGATTTATTATCTTAATTAACCTGAGAAAATGACGAGACACACGAGTATAAAAACAAGGAGATATCTTCTCAATATCGCTACGTGAAAGAACAATAATGAGAAGAGAGTAAACAAACAAACAAACTAAAACTAAATTTCATCGTTTATCCAATTTTTCCCCCTACCGAGCGCCTCTCCCAATTCACGATTAATGTTCCCGAGAGCTGTCAGTGTTCAGGGTTTTGCGACGAATTCAAAGCTGTCTGATTGGATCGAGAATTGTGAATTGAATTTTATATACGAAAAAATAATTACAAAAATGAAAAAAAAAACAAACCAATAACAAAGAGAACAAAAAAAACTAATGACATTGACGAAACAATATATTAGTGTCTCTCGGCAATATTTTGTCGGGCCGAGGGATGTTTTTATAAGAAAGGTTTTAGATCTCCGGAGATTAAAATGCGAAATACTTACTCACGCAACACACAAACACACACATACATCAACACACAATTAACAATTTCGAAGCGAACCAAATGACTACTTATAAATATAGACTTGACAACTCGGCCATACGTAAAGTGTAAGATATATAGAGAAAAAACAAAAAAAACAAAAACAAAAGAAACGAGGGCATTATAACCCTACGAACCGCGTGAGGAAATATATATCCGCCAATTTTTTGTCCATACATCACGAGAGGCAGACCTAACGAATCAAGTTCAACATTTTAAATGAAGCAACAAATAATAATAATATTAATAACGAGAAGAATGTGAGTGAAGGGGAAACACAATACAGAAACATGGGAAAATAAGAAACTGCTAAACACTGAGACACTAAAGTTTATATTCGAGGCAATATTTGTTACAATACGTCTAGAGGATAAGGTCTTCACACACACTTTTGAATAGCCCGTCGTGTACGAAATGCTGAAGGACCCATGTCGTTTTATTTATTGCTGAATTGGTATCTGTACCGCGCGTTATTAAAATGCAACAAAAACAAAAAACAAACAAAAACGATGAATAAAGAAAAGCAAATCGAGTGAAACGCTATTCTACACATTGAAACTATACAGCCATCGTGTTTCGATGTATATAACAATGCAATCTTGTGGTGGTACGTGCGCGAAAAGTAACGACGAATTAGACATTCGTTTGGGATAGGCAGCCTAAGTATTGATTAAATGATTAAATAATTTCAACTTGTCCCTCGCGATCGATCGTTCTAGATTATTGTTCCCTTTCACCGGTTTTTCTCCAACGAAATGATAATTTTTGTTGTTGTTTTCTCATCGAGCGATTATCGTCTCCTTTATCATCGCTTTTCGCAGATCCACTTTTCGCCTATACGAATTATCGTATCGTCCTTCATCACGCGAGGCGTTTTTGGTTCCCTCGTCACACTTTTCGAATCGCTCCCAATCTAACGTAAGCATCGAAGTTTTCATCTTCGATCTCAGCGAACGAATCGTCTCCAACTTCATCTAGGGAATTATTCTAGTATGAAAAAATCAAATCCATTTGTTTGCCAAGTACGCGAACATATTACTACCCGCTAACAGACAGACTAGGGCTTAGGAAAACGTGTAAAAACAAAATATTCACCAAGGTTAGGCCATTTTAACCATATCATAAAAAATCTAGTTATTGTAGATACATATGTGGTAACGATGAGTCGATGATGATGATGATGACGGCGACGACGACGACGATGATGATAATAATGATGATAATGATGATGATGAGAAGCAACGGGAATCAAATCAAGGAGAGTATCGTCGCATTTGATTAACAATTCTTTACTCCACATTTTTACACACAAGTGTACGATTCGAATGGATCCATGTCCATTAGAGTGGCTAATAGAATTTTCTCTTTCCTCCTCGATATTTTCCGCCGAGTATTCGTTCCGAACGACCGAAAACTCAAATAATTCGTTCAAAAAGAACAGACATGAAAAAAAAACCATGTCCTTCAGCAAAGATGAGAAAAATTTCAAAAAAAAAATTTTTCTCCATTTTCCTAAACCCACTCTAATGAATATCAACATGCATATGAATATATGTCCGTACCTTGTGACTTTTCGTGTACTTACAGTGTGTCGCTCGGACGCGTACGCAAAGCCTGATTGAAATGATCTGTCAGCAAGCAGAATTGTATCGTTCGGTTATGGCTGTGAATTATTCGGACCGGAGTTTGTAACGAAAGACGAGAAAG
>JBAJMU010000004.1:12606158-12665090 GCA_037952995.1 Hyposoter didymator | reverse complement strand
AAAAAAAAAAAAAAAAAAAATCATAATACTCGATATATTCAAACTCGACTCAATTCATTGACACCCACACCATAATACTTTTAATACTTTTGACAACGGCTTCTCTATATATTTGTGAATACTTTCCGATACTCTGCAGCGAGACTTTTCCATTTATTTTCTTTCTTTCAATCGTTACACGTGACTCTGCCTGGCGATGTTATAAAAAGAGAAAAAAAAAAAACTTGATACCATACAAACAAATCATTCATTCTACAATCAAGACTCTCTCCCCATCGATCAATCCGTATATTTTCTCTCTTGAGTTTTCCCACCTTTTTGCTCTATCGCTATTTCTCCATCTCGTAGTTCCACCTGGAATCAATAAAATGTTGATAATGAAAAAGAAAGAAAGAAAAAAAAAAGAAAAAAAAACTTGAAATGAATCACTACAGCTTGCAAACGGACGTTCTTCTGGGCGTCTCGAGAACCAAGAAGTGAGATCGATCGATCCCCTCTAACTCGCCGACTCTCGAGCAGCATAATTTTGCAGTTACGAATCCGCAGCCCACACAATATTCAGACAAATACCTCGAGAACTTGCGATACCTTCACACGAGCTGAATAAACATCACGAGTATACAATTATTACGATTACAAAGGATAAGCTTCGTCCTCGCTTAAAGCTTTTTTTCTTCCCCATTAAAATAACAGCGAAAAATCATAATTAAAACAACACACACTCAAATATTTACCAACTATTGAAAAGTACTGGCTGCTTGCCTGAGTAATATTATTCTTTCAACACACGAAAAACACATTAAAACGAATTGGTCGCGTTTGCGGCCAACATCAAGTTCAAGGTTCTGCAGTCGAGCTTTTATTCCGGGTTCAGCAATTCAAGCAATAGAGAAAATGCATTTCCGAGGACGCATGCACTCTTCCTATAAAACTGCACGTTTTCAAAGAATGCCTTGTGACTTTTTATTGTTTTTCTTCGATTAGTTATCAACTGCGGCGACTAGCTGACGATCGGGGGGTAAGCTCTTTTCCTAAAGGCTGTGAAAAAAGGCTGGAGCACGAGAGATTTCGTAGTAAGAAGCACGAGGTAAGGAACGAGAGATTAAATGTACAAAAAAAAATAAAAATAAACCTTTTCTTTTTGCTTGTAGTCTTTCATTTATTTAAACAACTATACGATACTTAATGGATTATTATTTAATTGCATTGTATACATATCCGTATAAGGTGTATGTAAAAATATAAAGTTCCTTATTAAAGAACTTGATCGGTGCATCCATTGCCAAGGGTTGGAGGAAAAATCATTATTCGCCAGTTAATATCTGGAAAAATGATAATAATGATAACAATAGCTTTTCGATACAGCGGATGCGATGCAACGATGAAATTCCCTAATAACGCTTGGCTCGGAATACCAATATGGATGCTTTCATTGAAAGCGAGTATATGCTTTTCAAGAGACTTCAATGCCCATTTTTCTCTTCGACTTTTTTTTCATATTTTTCTGGCGTTTTTCCTCATTTTTATTTTTTTTTCATTTCTTATTATTAAACGTAGAGCCATTTTCGTGGCATGTATAGCGACAGGCCCAAATGGAGGCCAGAGAAAATTCTTTTTTTCTTCACTATCCTGTGATAGAAATATTTGAAACTTGAGGAGCTTCAACGAGCTCGCTCCATCCCTCGGAGAGCCACGCTCGGTACACCGCCCGATAAACCCGTTTGGTCTCCACCACGCGCCTCTAGATCGCTGTTCGCTGCCTCGGAAGCTCTGAATCTCTTGTATTTTCCTGTTTACGATTATAAACGGATTTCTGAATCTTTATTCTTATCATTTTTACGTCAAACTTTTCATTTTTACGAATAAATTTATTCATTTTCCTGTTTTTTTTTGCCATTATTCAATTTTATTCATTTTATTATGAAATTTGACGTGCGATTTTTTCAACGTGACAGGCTAAATAATTCCGAACACTTTTCAAATGATTGTGAAATTTTTTTGTAGAGACTCGATTTTTTTAAATTTACTTCTCAATGACTTTGATTATTTTTACGAATATTGGTGAATTTGTGACTCACAGACCAAACGAATCGAATTTAACGATGAAATTTATTCACTTTCCTTGTTTTTTTTGCCATTTTTCAATTTTATTCATTTTCTCATGAAATTTGACGTGCGATTTTTTTTCACGTGACAGACAAAACAATTCAGAGTACTCTTCACATGATTTTGAAATTTTTCGTATAGATTTTCCATTTTTCAATCACTTTGATTATTTTTACGAATATTAGTGAATTTGTAACTCACGGGCCAAACGAATCATAGTGACGCCCCACCAAATACTCCAGCCCCAACCAACCAGACAGAAAAGTACAGTGAAGAATTGACTAACGCCAACGATGAGGTTGACGACTAGAGCCCCAAGTCTGGCTCTGGGTCCCGCAGATATCGAAAATCTTGGTTGTCCAACGCACAATGTAAAAAGCCCACTCCACACGGTCCCTGAAACGAGTGTCAACGAGTTTAATTTTTTATCCAATTTTCAACGAATTACAAAAAATTGTATGAATGATATTTATTTTTGTTTTTTCTTTACCAGATCCAGGTATGAGGACATTCCAAACGAGACAGAACCATGCGATGGGCACTGGAAGGCAAGGAATCGCTCCGCGCATTACGGAATTGTGTTCGACGAGAACTTCTGGTATTTTTGCTCTTTGCTCCTGCGTCAAAGTTTCGAAATATAAACGGATTGTCCCTCGTGATCGTCGAGTAGTCTCGATAAAACGCTATTCCCAATAATCGTTATCGTTACCTCCGATAGGGGTGGCGGCGCAACGCTCGTAAGACTATGTTTGGCACGTATGCTCCTCGTGTGTTGAGCCTCGGACCTATTGCAACATCTGCAGCACGAAAAGATTCTTCCGCAAAGGGCACCGCATCTTCTTTCCGGTGGGCAGCAAGGAGTGCTCTCGACCGGGGAGATTCGAGCCGCACGTCGACAGCATTTGCACTCTCGTAATCTAGGGAATCTTCATTGATTAAAAAAAATGCGAAGAAAATTGAAAAATTATGGAATTTGAATAACGAATGAGGAAAAAAAACGACGAAATAAAAATGAAACTTCAATCATTTCGATCAAAGTCGAGTTGTGAATAAAAACGTGAATTAGTGGCAAAAATGTGTTTTTGTACCTGCACGAATTTTTCAAACTCGTCCACATTCGACCACACTTTGAATTTCCAGGATTGTTCGCAGCATCAGAATCCGCAAGTTCGTTCCTTTGCATTCCTCCAGCTTGACTTGCTGCTCCTGCGATCCAGGCTTGCCCTTTCTGGTTCCTTCGAAACCCCAGGTATCGCATGTTTGGAAAACGGTCGCGAAAGCGGCTCAGAGATTTTTTCAATCTACCGAGCCGCGTCTGATCGTCCGGTACTTCGGGACCCTCGGCGATATTGAGAATACTGTCAAACGGAAAAACCGAGAAATGTTAATCTGAGAAATAAATGAGCTTCGGCGATTCGTACGACCCAGCGAAAGTCGTTAGTTTTCGTCGTTTCAATCAGAACGACCTTGTACGGGCTGTGATGACTTTCGCACCCTCGAAGGGCGTGGAAAGACCGGAAGAACGACTCGCATTGAAATTCAAGGTTCGATCAATCATCGCTAACAAAAAATGGTACGAACGACCTAATACTTCCTGAAAGTGGAAAAGAAATCTACGAAAAACTATTTTCGAATTCGATCATCTCGCTCGCACAAATTATCACGAAAGAAAAAAATTCTTGCACAATTTGACGACACTTAGAAAAGACGTTTTAAAACTGAAACTGTTTTGGTCACGGTAGGTCACCCGGTGACCCACTTAGACCTCACCAGTTTTGTAATGCTAAAAACAACTTTGTCACCATTTCGAGAATGATTTTTCACTTCCATTAGGCTCAGCCCACCCCGATCTTTGTTTAAAACGTTTATTCAAGTTAAAAAATGAATTTAATCACTCATCATAAGCAACCACCCAAACACTGCTGGTTTTCCGAAAATAATTCAATTCTTTGAGCAAACAGCAGCAAATACTTCAAAAGTGAAAATAAAAAAAAAATGACAAACGTCGAAATGAAAAAACTCATTACTATTTGCGAAACTTTGTATCTAGAGATTTTTTTTTTCATAAGTAATTGCCAGTTTAGAAAAATCTATAAAGCAACGAAGAATTCTGAGGGTGATGTGAAAATTAATAGGAATGAAGAAAATGAGATGTTACGTACCCAGAATGAGATTTCTTAGTGGAATAACAGCTCGTTCGTCTTAATAAATATATATACTTAAAGAAGTACATGTATGTCACCTCGACACGTGGCTCTCGGGGAAATGATAGAAAAGTGTGTGAGAGCAGTGAAGCGTAAATAGAGGAAGAAACGAAGAAGAAATCGGACGAAATTTATAAACTGAAATAATCCATGAGTGAGCACTCGTCGTAGTGAACTAGTTGAAGGGAGAGCCCGTAAATGAGCATCGGTTCGCCAGTCGTCCTGCTACTTAAAGATTGCAGGTGGCCCGAGGTGGCGGTTGGTCAGTCCAAGGGGACGAAGGGGCAAGAGTGGTAACGTACCAGGTCACGCAAAGATTTGCCTTTTGCATATAATCCATATAGACGCGTATATATACTCGTAAGACTCTGTATTCTTAAACACACAGAAAATCTCACCTCCACCCTCGTGCTCGCTGTTCGAGACATGGGCCTTTTTGTAGAGTAAGGATCTCGCAGAGGGGCTGGCCAAGAAAGCATATTCAGAAAAGCCATTTCATTCGTCATCGATCGATACCACAACCTTAGTTTTATATGCTTCAAGGAACGAAGCTAACGTGTACAAACACACATACACACGAATTTTAACTTTTAACGCAAAACAGCATAAAAATGTGCAACTACTTATTAGGACAAATAAGTTTGATTTATTGTTCGCACTGCTGCATCAACAGCTTGAGCTCGGAAAGCATGAGAATCGTTTTTTACCAGGCAACTGAAAAACTTGAGAAAATCAAATCAATTTGTCCTCGTCCACAAATTTCTAAATCAATAATTTATTATCGAGTGATAGTTTCGATAAAAGTTTTTTTATATTTTCGAAATTTTCGAACTTCGATTGTCTCTGTATGAGCAACAAAGGCAGAGATATAATAGTGGAAGGAAGAAGTTATTTTTGGTTGAATTCTCAGGATTTTTCTTCCTTATCTCTCTCTGCTCGGCTATTTATCGTATTTTTCATTCCTCCTGCGAGCCTCATAAAGCATCGATAGCTTTAAATACGTTGCTCGCACAGAGTGGTCAAACCCACCGTCAAGAGTCAAGTTGCCGGTTAGAACGAAATACGCCAGTGTGACTATTCAGCGACCTTGGCCGCACGCGACCATCTACACTCGATACAAAGCTTTTGCCTTATTTCCTTTGGCCTGGTGCTTCGCTATGTCGATTTTGTGCTTGCACCCCTACCCCTGTTTGCTGCGACGATCAGAACAACACTCGCCAGACGCGAAATGCGTCACGCTCGAGCCAATTTTCCGAGAAGATTAATCATCTTTCCAACGAGATTGAAAAACTTGAATTAGCAATAAAACAAAAAATGTCCTCCCGTATCCTTGGATCAAGAAACGCAAAAAATGTGTGTGTACGATTTCCAACGGTGCAACAATATCCTCGAAATCCTCGTGTCACTAATACAGTCCTTCGAGAGCTTTCGCAAAGATGTAAATCGCTCTTCGAGGATCGATAAGAAAGCTCCAACTTTGTCGAGTTGGTCTCGCGAGTCAACACACACGAAGGTTTCGTACATTAGAGTCGTATGGCCAACGCGATACGAGGTTTAAACCGACATAGGTTTATAGTGGCTTCTCACACGAAGGGGTCAACAAACTCTGGACCTTACGACTCTCTCCTTCTTCTATAGTTACTCTATTTCTGCTATAGTCTCGCATATCCGAGTGTGCTTTTAAATATATACCTATATAAATGGATATACGTGGCCGAAACCCTTTTCGCAGTGTTCTGTCACGCTTGCTTCCTTTTCGAACGATAGTACAAAGTCTCTTCAGGATAACCCCACCGTAATGTATACTTTGCATAGTTGTCTAGTTCTGGTCATCGCACCCTGCTGTTAAGACCAAGCCTTGGCGACTTTTGCTCCCAAACTTAGTTAATTCCCTTTGTTCGTGAAAAGTGTACGAAATTGATTATTGCAACGTTTCTTTTTCTTCGTTATTTCATGAGCTTTTTTTCAATAATATTTGTCGATCAATCATACGAATTTTTACCGAGCAACGTGTCTCGCGATTTTCATGCATTTACAACGGTTTGAAAATACTCACGCTGGTTCGCCATTTCTCTCGAGATGCATGACATTCCCGCTGAGAGTCTCGATCTCGTCCGACCTCTTCATAACGTGCATGCCTCTCTTTTCTCTGGCGGAGGAAACGCCCCTGACAGTGTTGACACTGACACCGGTATCGGTCGACCTGATACTGTCAGCAGAAACGGCGGACACTCCGTTGGACGATTTGACAGAATTTTCGCTGCCGTTTGCTCGAGATTTATTATTATCGGGTTTTTCATCGTTCGGACGAACCGATGCGTTGGTGGTCGTTGTCGAAACCGGATTTTTCGAGGCTCCGACGTTTTTCGACAGCATTTTATTGCCATCGGCGGGTGCATCGTTGGAATCATCGTTTTTTTCATTGATCGAATTTGTAGTCTCAAGCGCAGCGTGTACGACGTTTCCGGTTGTTTCTGCTTTGCCGGAGCTCGGATTCTCCATCACTGCACTCGTTTCCGTCTTTCCACTTCCGGTTTGTTCTTTCATGACGTTTTTTTGGTTAGTGTTATTAGTGCCGTTGGAATTGTTGGTAGCACGTGATCCAGCGTTACCAGATGAAAGTCTCGTCTCTCCTCGTTTACCATCCTGAGCACCGGTCCTCGCGAGGAGATTCTTTTTCGAATTCCCAGTCGCTCCCACCAGAGTCTTTTCTCGCGAAGGTTGGCCATTGGTGGTCGGATTATTTGGCTCTTTGCTCGGAGCTGATTTCGTCGCTGTTGTCGTCGTCGTCGTTACGTCCTCGAGCTTGGAAGGATTCTTCTGGCTAGTACTGTTGGCGAGCTGACTCGTCGTAGAACTTGCCGTCGTGGCTTTTTCTCGATTATCAACTTTCTTCTCGTTATTCGACGTCGCCTCATTTTTGTTGCCTGTTTTTGATGATTTCGAGTTGACCGTCTCGCCCGTAACTACCGACGACAACCCTGAGCTCGGCGACGGCTCCAGGCTCCCAGGAGATGGCGTACTCGTTGATTTTTTCTTATCGCCACTCTCCCGTTCCTTTTCCAACATTATGCCAGCCGCGTCGATCTGCAAAGGCTGCACAGCGGTCGTTGTCGTTGTATTCACAACACTCGAAGTTCCAGTCGCTCCGGAAGATTGTTTCAAAAGGTCTATCAGGCCCAAATCGGTCTCACGGGTTTTCGACTCCGAGGGCGGTGTCTCGACCTGGACGAATCTCGATCCTGCAACTTGCTCAATCGATTTTTCATCCTGTTTACTACTCTCGTTACTTCCTGGAAGATTCCCATTGACGCTTGACTCTGCGTCCTCCTGGACGACCTCATTTTTGGCTTTGACAGCTCTCGCAGCTGGTTTCGGTGGATTTTTCGCAATGAACCGACTCGCTGAAGGATTCGTACCGTTTTTACCGACGATCGAGCCTCGTCTCACCGGGATTTTCGTTCTCGAATCATCCTCAACTTTGCTCTTTTTATCCTCGATGAATCTTCTTCCTTCTCGCGGCAGAATTTTACCTGGTGATCGATCCTGGCTCGTGGCTCTCCTCGCATTCCCATTGGCCTTCGGCACCGTCAGGTTATTCCTCGTTTTCACGGGAGAAACTTTGGCGACGAGAGAATTACCAGCTCGGTAACGACCAACTGTCTCGTTCGGCCTCGTCGGTGTTCCTTGTATCGGCGAGAGATCTGGAGCTTTCAGCGAGTGACGTCGAGATAAATTACCGCCACCCACGCTCAATAGATTCGTGCCGTTTACATTTTTTCGAGGTATTTGCGCTCTTCTCCCAAATTTTGGCGACCCTTTCGCCTCGTTGTTCTTCGTCAGTGAGACCGATCTTCTCCTCGTTGGTTGGGGTATCAAACTTCGCTTCGGACTGTTTTGTTGCGAGACGGAAGCTTCGAAAGAGAAATTAAAGCAACTTTAAATTTTTCACCAAAGAAATGCATCAACTTTTTGATTTTTTTCATTTAATTTGAATTTCCAATCGTAATGCAGACGAGAAAATAAATTTTGTTTTGTTTTGTTGTTGTTGTTGTTTTTTTTTTTACCTCTCCTGTCGTAACGGCCGTAAGGTCGAGCATTCCGTTGACGATTGTCCGGACTCTGCGGTGTTGACTGAGCATGCGGCAATGGTCCCTTGAAGCCACGACCTCGAAAAGGCGAGACCCGTCCAGTGGGTAACAAGGTCGGCGAAGGACTTCTCGAGCTCGGTGTCGCCGGCCTCGTTTCCGCAATTATCACGAAACTGGAGCGTCTGTGAGCACGACCGAGGGCTGAGGAGGAGGGTACGACCTTGTAAGGTTCCGGTGCTCTCGGGGGTGGTGGAGGTGTAAGGGGCTCGAGATAACGCCCTCCAGCTTCGATGATACGAAAACCTCTTCCTCCACCTGTGTCATTTCTCTCTACGTCGAAACGTCTCATCCTCGCGAATGTCGGGGCAGCTGGCAGTCAGCCGCATATGACGTAACTTTGATCTCGAAATTTTCAATCTTTATTCATTCGGCCGGGGTGTGAAAATTCTTCGAGTCCCTCTGACCTTTCCCGCATCCTTTTCTTCCACTCGCGTTGATCCTTATTCGGTGTTCTTTTCGTTCTAGAACAATCAAATACGTTTATGAGCATATGTGCTAATTTGTGATTGCGATATTATCGCACCGAGCTGTCCGTCGATCGGTGGCTTTACGAGAGTCAAGAAAAATTTCTTCCCACGATTCCCCATTTTGCTTCCTCGCTATTTTCTTCATTTCGTATGAGTTACCATTTTCATTTTTATCAATCGTTGCATTTCCGGTGGCCCTCGACCCCCATTAATATTCATGCAAACCTGAAGAAATACGAGGAACAAAAGAAACTGTTAAATTCACAGTTTCCAACTGTTTTTATTTATTCGTCCTTCAGTCAATTTTTTCATTCGAACCACAAATCTTTACCCATCATTTTTTTTTCCTCGTGGCCTCCTTTTCAGATTAATTTCAGGCTGTATTTGTCTCGACATACCGCTACAAATCGTTACCAACACGAATATTCCAACACACTCTATCGTTCCATGTTATTTTTATGGATTTTTCTTCACCCAGAAACGTACAAATTCGCTCGACTACGTCATCAACGCAATTTCTGTGGCGGCCAAATGTATACCAGTCATTTCTATACGTTCCCGCTATTTTACTCGCGCGCGATAGAGCCAGTTCCGTGATCGTTTCTTCTATACGCTTTCGTGAACTTCGAGAGAGATGGCTTCGCGTTGTATACGTATACAGATTTACACGCTCAAAGACACACACATATGTGCGTGACGTCGTGGTGTTTAGCGTGTTAGCGAGAATGTACACTTATTCCGGGCTTACTGTTTAGACCGGTGAACGGAGTGAGTTCGTCACGGTAATTCGGACAAACCGAGAGAACCAGCAAAAAGGTGAAATACATAGAACAGCCATGGCATAAAATTTCTAGCTCCTTCGATTTGGCCACATGCTTCATTCGGGTCGCACGATTGGCACCCGGGATAAAAATTTAAAAAAATTGCAAGTTGTACGAATTTTTTTTTTTTTCAACCCCGTCGTTCGCCCATTGGGTCTTTTTGACCCGGGCTGATCTTTCGGCGTTATTCCTGCGCTTAAAATTTTTAACTGGCCTAAGCGATTAAATAAACGATTCTTTTTGTTTCTCTTTTTTCTAAGAGCCTCACGAGGTGATCGTTTCAGGTCTCACCATTATTCACAAAGTTTTTAAACGCCACATCGTCAGGATATTTAGTTTTTTGTGTGTTTTCTTTGTTATTATTATTTTTTCAATAAAAATTCATGAGCGTTAGCACCCTTTTCGGCATTTACGTGACGGATGCGTGTGTCACGATAACGCGAAACTAAATTAGATATGTACAAATTGTGCTTTCTCGTGAAACATTGACACGAGAGCCAAGAGTAGTTCGCGGCAAAAATTATAATGGCTTTCGCGTTCTTACTATTTTACGACATCTCAGGAGAAACTGTAACACTCGCTATTATCCTCGTTATTTCGAGAACCGAGCTTTGTCCTCGCGAGACAATGACAAGCATTTCCTTCAGCTTTTTGAGCAAAAATAGGATCGCGCAAAAATCAATGGTATTTTCAAACGGACTGTGTCGCGGAAGAAAGAACAACAAAATGCACGGGAGCACTTTTAATTGGCGAGATTTCAGCATATTCGAGAAACGAGTCGTGTAATTACAGGCGCTATTAAAATCGAGCAATTAAGAAAATGTAAACACGTACATTTGCAGTTGAAATTAAAAAATATAAATGGTCGGGACAGAAAATCGAGATTACGAATCTATTCGTTGCTTCGAGTGCGATCTTTTCTGCGGGTACGCTTATTTTTATTTCACGCTCTCGTAACTCGCGATGAGGACGAGCATCGAATCTTCGCTAGACCCGATCGAGATTGCAAATGAGTTTGCAGATTTTCTTTCGATATCATTTTTTCCACCTTATTCTTTCGATATATCGAAGGAGCGAATCTTGCGCATTTCTGGACATCTTGATTGTTTAATTAATCGTTTTAGAGAGTTTCGATTCCCGGAAAATTCTGTCGTAAGTTCCACACCGTAATGAATAAAGAAAAAAAATTGCTGGCGTAAAAAAAATTTTAATTGGATCTATCGCATGTTTTTTGACGTCTAACGATAATTCCCACGATTCATACAATTTTGCATTCATTTGTGTGCGGCGAGGAATCGCATGGATTCGATCTCCCCCGCATTTTTTTACAAAGTGGAAAACGAGCAACTTTTTTCCATTAATTTCCACGATAATGGATTTTTAATTGATTGGTTTTTTTTCCTTCAAACGTGGAGAGAGTTTCCAGGGTCGGGAAAAAAGTCTGCATTCAAACAAAACACTTGGAAGCGTCGTTGCAATAAATTTACTCCGTCAAAGTGACCTCGGCTCTGTGTCACACTGCTGCCGAGGGATGGTCACTACAGAGTCACCTGCAGACTTAACTATTTCTCACTCGTCGAGGTTCACCCTCAGGAGAGACCTCTTGACGACGCAGCACTGATTTACGAGCATCGTTTGTACCTGACGAATCAGCCGGAAAGAGAAGCATCAAGAGCTTTGAGAGGAAGAGAATGAGAGAAAGACAGAGAGAAAAAAAGAGATCGTCGTGCAGTGTCAAACAAATGGACGAGCTAAAAAATCGTCGTAGTTGATTGCATCGAGCCTAATTTCAACACTCGACCGAACACAGCAAAGAAACTGAGTTTAAAAAACCGTCAGACTACTTCCTGGCTCAGGAGAATCGAGGTGATTGTGGTGAGGTCGTTGCTTACGGAAATGTGTAGAGATTCCTGCAAAGGAAAAGAGCGAGAGTTCACAAATACGGAGTATTGTGTAAGGAACGTAGTTTTATAATTGATAATAAAAATTCTTCGACTTGCAACATAACGTACGATTTCTAAACGAAAAAAAAAAAAAAACGAAGAAGCCTGTAACGAGAATTCCTATTCTTTCCTTGAGGATTTTTTGCCATTGCTATTTCTTCCATAACGTAAGAAAACGTGTTACACGATAACTCGTGCGATGGTTGATCCTTATCAAGCGTTACGGTTTAATTTATTGCACTTTCGATGCCCAACCCCATCGCAGCTAATCGCGATCAGCAAACTGGACAAAGTTGTACGCCGGTTCGTCACATTTACGAGTTTGAATTGTTTCGTATGATATACTCAATAAATGCATTCATATAAATTCCCAAACATTCGACTTTGTCCATGTTTCGCGTTTATATAAATGTGTATAGAATTAAAGGTACAAGGATTAATTTTACGAGGTGCACGTGTAAACGTCGCGTGTGCAGGACGATCCTCCGGAATCGATTACAAATCATCGCTTTAATAGCTACAACGATTTCGTTCTGTGAACAAAATAATTCAAGAGTCACGAGAAATAAAATCCTCAGGACATTAATTATCTCTTGACTGTCTCATTAATGCCTCGAATGCTCAGTGTACATATTTTCGACCAGCTCCATGCTTTCGTATTCTCCCCAAATATCCACCAGCAGGTCTCCTCTGTTTCTCGTCATCTTAATCTCCACCGGAGTATCTACTTGCGTGTTAAATTTAAGGACGATAGTTCAAGGTATTCTCCTATCAAAGAGCTGTTATTTTTGCAACCTCGTCACACACACGCGCACTCGTAAGTGGAATTTTTCAACTTGGAAATACAAAGATTTTGCCAGGCAAAAGATTTTTTTTATTTATTTTTTTCAATCCGAAGGAAAATGCACAGCAGCGAGCAAAGAGTCGAGAGCGTAAAGAATAAATCTGGGGATAATGGAAGAAAGAACGAGAGCCGGTGTAGAGTCTGGAGGGATTTTTCCAACATGCTGAAAGCTCTCGATCGATCTTCCCTACCGAGGCTACTCTTGGGTTTTTCTTCATTCTTTGTTGTTGTATTCGTTCCATGACAGAAAATCATTTTTTTGTTTTTCATTATTCTCACCATTAAAACCTCGTTTTCCCTTTTGTGATTTTTTTTTTCGTTCCTCCAATTTCGATAACGGTAGAAAATTTGATCCTTCTTTTTAGTTTAAGCACCTGCAGCAAAAATACACAGTCACACTAATCACACTACACACGTAGGCACACCATCAACACACCGACACACCAACACCTCAGTTTCTTGAGAGCCGAGGCCGAACGTCTTCGCGTGAGCGCGAACGCGTTCTTACTGACTGACCCAAGCCCCCCCAAGGGCTACTACTACTGCCTACTCTCCTTGCCCGATGCTCAACGGACGCTTCCACTTTTATACCGTGTTGCGTTGCCGTACAATACGATCCGAACCTCCTGCCCGAAAAAGCCTCGACGCAAGCCCCGCAGAGATTTTCATTTCTTCCATAAACGATCGCTCCCACAATTTTCCAAACATTACAAATTCATACGTTCATGTATTTTTGCATTACAATTTTTTCTGTCGAAATAAATATTCCGTACGGCACGCACTTTGGCCATACGTCTTCGCGGGGGGCTTCCGGTTAAGGGTTTAATACTCCTGAATATTTACACTGACACCGAAACAAAGCAGAGAGTGTATCGAGACAAAATATATGCACAAAAACATCAAGGGCCTCGCCCACAGGATCAAATTCTCAAAAGAATCGTTTTAACTAAAACTCAGATAACTATCGAGAAATTAAGGATCCGAGATCTTGGAGTTTATCTTAAGGTATAACTATCGCAGAATGGGTTGNGTCGTATCGAGCACGTGGAAAATACGATTTCGTCAAAGCCATGATCATAGTTCCATGGAAAAGTTTATTTTTTTCGGTGTTTCTAACGAGATACTAAAAAAATTTGCTCCACTTGTTTATTTCGATATGCAGATGCGGATGTTCTAAGGTATAACTATCGCAGAATGGGTTGATTTAGGATTTTCTTGAAATTTAGTGTAAATATTCTTGACATTAAAACGAACAACTTTCCTATGAGACGAAACATTTTCTGCCGTCTAGAATTTGAGATATTTCATTTCCAATTTTCTATTTTTCCCATCTAAACGCATGTAAATTGAAGTGACGTTTCGTTAAAAAAGTTGCAAGAAAAAACAAAAGAAACGCGACTTCAATTTACATGCGTTTAGATGGGAAAAATATAAAATTGGAAATGAAATATCTCAAATTCTAGACGGCAGAAAATGTTTCGTCTCATAGGAAAGTTGTTCGTTTTAATGTCAAGAATATTTACACTAAATTTCAAGAAAATCCTAAATCAACCGATTCTGCGATAGTTATACCTTAAAAATTTCATCTACGAATATTCATCAATTTCCTTGCAGTCGTATCGAGCACGTGGAAAATACGATTTCGTCAAAGCCATGATCATAGTTTCATGGAAAAGTTTATTTTTATCGGTGTTTCTAACGAGATACTAAAAAAATTTGCTCCACTTGTTTATTTCGATATGCAGACGCGGATGTTTTAATTTTATTTGACAGTTTTTTCTGGAATTCTGTGAAATTTCGCACTCAATTAAACCAGTCACAGTTTTGTGAGCCTTTGTAAAAACCTCGTGACCACAATTGCATGGAAAAACTTGGTTTTGACCTCTAAATATAGGAACAACATTGAATTCATTAATTTAGTCTGCTGTGCCCGAAAGTATCTGGGTCGTAGGAAAAAAAAGAATAAATATATGTATATATACCGGTGCGTAATCTGGACTTTCGATCGTGCGCAATATAGCGTTTTCGTCGTGCTTGAATAACTCGAGGGGACTGCTCTATAGTCGGGTCACCCTTGGCACTGCGTGAGTCTCCTTTCAAGAAATCAACACTCGTTCAAGTAGTACGAGCGTAGTTTGTACCGACGTCAGGTTCTGTTCTGCGTAGGGCTACGACGGTTCTGAAAAAAATGTTCAAAGTCATACGAGCGAAGGATCTCAATCGATAAAGATGTGTTTGTACATCTGCGAAACGCCCGAGCCGCAAATCTATTGCTGGCAATTCCCTCGGAATAAAAAAAGGCCAAAATCCATAACATGCGTGGCGTGATTCTTATATCGCGATTAGATTGACATCAGAAATCGCAAAATCACACCTTTTCTCCTGCCAGATTTGGGCCATAAGTCAAGGAACTAATTTCGACGTATCCCTATCCAATTTGTGTTGATTGAGGGCTCACACACACCCGGAGGTGCCAGAGATTATGGTCAATCATTTCTTCAACTTTTTTTTACCCCACAACATTTTCCTTTTTCAAAAAAAAAGTTGTTCATCGGAAAAATACATGCGATGAGGTTTTGGCAGTTTTTTCTTGCTCGGAGCGAAAAGTTCTTTAAGGTTTAACTATCGCAGGATGGGTTGATTTAGGATTTTCTTGAAATTTAGTGTAAATATTCTTGACATTAAAACGAACAACTTTCCTATGAGACGAAACATTTTCTGCCGTCTAGAATTTCAGATATTTCATTTCCAATTTTATATTTTTCCCATCTAAACGCATGTAAATTGAAGTGACGTTTCGTTAAAAAAGTTGCAAGAAAAAACAAAAGAAACGCGACTTGAATTTACATGCGTTTAGATGGGAAAAATATAAAATTGGAAATGAAATATCTCAAATTCTAGACGGCAGAAAATGTTTCGTCTCATAGGAAAGTTGTTCGTTTTAATGTCAAGAATATTTACACTAAATTTTAAGAAAATCCTAAATCAATCCATTCTGCGATAGTTATACCTTAACCTTCGCATTGGGAATGAAAAAAAAAAAACAAAAAAATTCTTCTCATTGTTTCTTGACAATGAAAAAAAGGGAAACGGGATGTTTTCCAATTGTGAATAAATATTTAGTGTTCGAAATAATGAATCGGGACTTCGCGGTGCTGGCGTTGGTAAGAGAATTTATTTCGTGACAATTTACCTCGAGTGCACTCGGAGCTTAAAGCATATGCACAGACATATTGGCTCAAGTCCAAGCAACCGGATATGAAGTGAGTCTTGGGCGAGGGCGGTTGTGAGCTATCGAGCATACTCGGTTGAGTATTGCTCTACTGATTCGCCCTCGCGAGCTCCTACACGCGGCTGAAAAGTCTCCCAAAGCAAAGGAGACTAACGAGCCAAGAGGTATAAAGGAGAAGAAAAAAGTAGGCGCGGCTAGTTCCGTTGGTTCGTTCATTAAGCCGTCGAAGGTTATCCGGCTCCAAATTATTGGAACATTAGCTTGATTGAAGAAAAATGGGCACGGCTGATATTCCTTCTTTTTTATAGTCGACCGGACTCGTATCGATGATCTGACCTTCTATCGAGCTTCGATCTGCATATGGAAAAAAAAAGATAAAAAAAAAATCAAATGAACAAGGAACTAAGAAAATTGCAGAAATCGTGGACGTGATTGACCGTTCGTTAAAAAGCTCTACAAAAACTCATTTCGTTGATGAAATATCGATTGGCAGTGTTCCAGTTTCAAAAATAATAAAAAATCGAGTTTTTAGGTACCGACAATATATTTGCACAGTTTTGAGGTCGATTGGGAGATGGAAGTTGCAAAATCGACAGCAGACCAGCGTCTTGGGCGCCTCGCAATGCAAAATGTATGCGAAACTTGTAAAAATGACGTTTTTCCTCCGAACTACGATACTGCCTCGAATTATTGGAAAAAGATGTTCACGTCTTTGACGAGATTATAAACTTTGAATATGCTTTGAAAAAAGCTGAACAAAATCGGGTTTTAAGGTCGTTGTACGACGACGGTCGAATCTAAATTTTTCTTCCCAGTTTTCTTTACATACGAAATGGTTGCCGAGCCCAAGTTCATAAAAAAAAGTTTTTACGAATTAACCAAAGAACGACATACTCTAAATCCAAGACTGTGCGAGGCAATCTGTATTTTTTGTATAATCAACAAAATTTCGAAAAAAATTAATGAGCGATTTTTTTTTAAAAAGTGAATAAAGCTTCTTGGATGTAACACAAAAGTGTATGCAAAGTTTTAAGAAGCTTCACCATTCAGAAAACGAAATATTTAATGTTCAAAATTGCAACTTTTAACACACGCTCTTGTGAGAAACTACTGAAAATTGTAATTTTTATAAATTAATGTCTTGACTTGTACATGGAGAAATCTCTTGGAGTTGCTCGAGCTATTAGATATCGCTATTTTCTTTGTACGGTGCAAATTTGAAGGAAGTTTATATAATAAACAAAATTTCGAAAAAAATTGACGAGCGATTTTTTTTGAAAAAGTGAATAAAGCTTCTTCGATGTAACATAAAAGTATATGCAAAGTTCTAAGAAGCTTCACCAGTTAGAATTCAAAATATTCAATGTTAAAAATTGCAACACACGCTCTTATGAGAAACTACTGAAAATTGTAATTTTTATAAATTAATGTCTCGACTTCTACATGGAGAAATCTCTTGAAATTGCTCGAGCTATTAGATATCGCTGTTTTCTTTGTATGGTGCAAATTTGGAGGAATTCTATCGATAGAAAATTTAGCATACAACGTCCTTAACAGTTCGTGGGAGACGCATGAAAGTAACGTGAGACGTTCGAATATATGTCTTTCCTTTTATTCATTTTTCCTCCGTATATACAGTTATTATTTGTTATTATAATAGGCGTTGTGAAACGACGAACCACATTATCCCGTGATATCCAGAGCTATCGGATAACGCGTATACACGGTTAGTATGCAAAGTTTGTTGGCGTGGATGTTAGCACGAGGACAATGATTTGCGGATGAAAGATCTAAATGTATTTTTCGTCGTTTCTTCATTTCGGTTCTCATCTGTGACAATAAATAAAACGCTCTTTGCGTACTATGGTCTATTGTTTCCCAGGGAGGTTTGGAACGACGTCAAAGAATCAAGCGTCATTAGAATTTTCATGACGTTGAATTGCAACCATACAGTGATTTCCGTATTTTCGATTACGTTCAAAATTTTATTCGGGCATTTGGTCAAACTTGGACAATTTAGTTTGAAGCCATTTTTTAAAATGAAAGAATAAACGGTTGACGATTCCTATGGGCAGCTAGTCCATCAGTTGGCATTCCCGTTGCACTCCAACTATGAAAATTTCAATGCCATTAATTATTTGACAGTCGTCGTTAATCTTATTTCTTATCGATAACAAATATACGACTTTGGTACTTTTTGGGGTGGGGGCGGGAGGCAGCAAGGAAGAAGGATAAAAAATGATCTTCTCTAAAGATCATTGGGGATTTTTCCACCGTGGAAAAATCTTCTGTCGTCTTAATATCTCACTCTCAAACGTCGAATCTCACAAGCTAACGCACCATTCGTTTCTCTAGCATTTATGAGAATTGACTTTGCAAATATACCATTCGGACTATACACGTACGGTAGAATTTCATAGAGTTCAGTATATATATTTACAGGCTACATATACTTGTAGTACTTGCAGAAGTATACGTCGATATATACATACACATATAAGAAGGTGGAGCAAACAAGTTACAATTATTTATCGCATTTTCCGCGATCTTTCACTTTTTTCTTTCAACACCTTTTTATACATATATATTTGTTTGTAAACATACGTATTTAGTCGAGCGTAGTATTGTCATTACTGTGATAAATGCACGAACAGATTAAAACACATTGAGATACGAGCGTTCGTTATAATCAACAACAAAAATTCCAAATACTTTGGACAAAAAGACGAAGGCTCATTGTTTCGAGTTAAAAAAAAGTAGCGAGTTGAATTTTTTCACGTTTTCGCGATCGTTCCGAATCATTATACGACGACAAAGTATATTCTTTGGAAATATTTTTGTTTCAACTGGAAAAAAGAGTTAAAAACGGAAATAAAATAAATTTCCAAAAGCCAATATCGTCGAATACGCTTCGAATTAAAAAAAAAAAGCACAAAAGGCTCGATTACTCATGAAATTTTATCGTTCATTGTGAGAAATAATCGTCCAAGGTTGAAGAAAATTCTCGGTTTTAAAAACGATTTTTTTCTCATTCGGTAAATCGTTTCCGTTCGATTTGCTCGTTGATACAAATCTCAGATGATTTATAGTCAATCAAAAGCTGAATCTTCGGAATTAATGGAATCAACACTCAAGTTTCGTTAATAAGCTTCGCAGCAGGCGTTTCGTACTTTTGTTTTTCTTCTTCGGAAGATTTTGTATTTTTGTAACTTTGCATGATTTCATTTTGCCGAGCATAATCATCTCGTAGGCCGCAGTGCATACCTGGTTGCTTTTTTTTTCTTCTTCAAATTTTTAATAGCAAACACATATTGTTGTCCGATTATAATCCATACAACGGATCTGGGTATAGTTTAATGTTTTTTTAAGCTTATTATCGTGAAGCACGGTACGATTAAGTTTCCAATAATATTTCATCGATTCAAGGATCTTCAACCTGCAAAGTCACAGCCTGAAGTTATATTTCCTATAATTACGAACTCAACCGCGCGATTTAACGTCCCGCTCACGTGGAATGGGACGAAAAAGAAATTTAACTTCGATATTTGGCAAGCCCTCTCGTAATCTTCGTCCGATTAATTTAGCGTCGCGTCGGTTTGCTTTTTTGATTAAGATCTTCGAGTTCTCAACGAGCATCAAAGTCAGTAATCGAACTTTCTTCCAAAATGATCATTTTTTTCGAATTCATTCATTTTTGTTGCCTTCACGAATGGAAATTTATTTTCTAGTTTTGTCCATTTTTTTTTAAGGCTGTACCTGAGGGATTTTTTCTTTTGATTAGCTATTTTCTCATTAACGCAATTATCGATTAATTGGCGTCGAGCCACTGCCGCGTGGCTTGATACTTTTTCACGAGGATTTCAATGTCACCGATTTCCGAATTACTCTCGCACAAGCGATTCGCATACGGCCGTAGGTTTCGTCTTGATTCAAATTATTTTCCCACCGACTTGATTTATCGAGAGAGAATAAACGTCGTGCAGTGATTTTGACTCGAGCATCGAATTGTTTAGATTTTTCAATAATCGTTGCAATTATTCGTTCTCGCAATAAAATCATACAAAGTCAATCGAGGCGTTGAAATTTTCTCGGAGCATAAAGAAAAAAGGATGATTATTATGCTCGGGATATTATTTTGGTTTGTCCTGCAATTTTGGTACGTGAACTTTACGATCTTTTCGATATTTCTCGATAGTGAGATCGGCGCTGTTCGGGCTGGACAATCTGAGCGAGACGGGGTCGAGGCTAGCAGCGAGTTTCAAATAAATTTCTTCCATCTCTTTGGTTATTTTGACCTCGTAATTCGCATCTTTGTTGTCGTCGCAACTGCGAGAATTTTGAGGTGGCTTGTCGTCGGTGTTGCAAGGCTCGAATATGATGAGATCTTCGATGAGTCCGGCGTCTTGTGGAGGCTCGTTGTGTTTCGAGGTGTCGTCAATGTTTCTCGAATGGTCGGCGAACGGATTGTCGAAGGATTTCTGGCCGGAAGGCTCGACGACGATTTGGTCGAGCTTGGGGTTATCTTCGACCGCGAGAAACGAATTTTCAACCTCGGCGTTCTCATCCATGTCGATTTTAACGAGAGTATCGTTTTTGTTGACTTGAGCGATTTGAGTTGCTTTCTGTCGAGTTGCGTTGTCTCGGAGATGGAGAGGCTTCGAGGTTTGCTCGTTCTTTCCGGCGCTCACTGACGATTGGACCCATTCGGCGACTCTCTGCAATTGCGTGCTGTCCGTTGTGGCAACCATGGGAGAATTTTCCTCGCTGGATGTTGACATTGACCTGCCAGACCTCGTGGATTTAGCGACGTGAACGAGAGCTGTGTTGGGCCTGTTCGTACCGCTGGTGTAAAGAACGGTTTGATATTGACCGACGTTGTCGAGGAGAATATTTTTAGAGCCTGGTGTCACTCTCATGAAACAATTCCTCGGGCCAACCGAGCGTTCTTTGCAGTTTGATTTAGTGTTATTATTGAAAAGACGTTTGTCATTGATCGTGTGGAGAGCATCGCTCGAGCTACTGGATTGATTGGACGTCGAAATGACGACGCTGTCGCTGCTGAAGCTCGGACTAACCGCGACTTCCGTTTGCCCGAAATCTTTGACGCTCGTCGAATTAACAGCGTTCGTAAGTTCGATAAGAGTCATTTGTGTCTTATTTATATTAGCGGCAGTCCTATCGTTTCTCCAGACGCGATCATTGATCACATCGATCTCCGTGTCAACGCCACGCTTATCATTGTCGTTGGTCTCATTGCTGTTTAATTGAGATCTCGAGTTCCAACCGCTTTTCCATATTCTATCATTAATTATGTCAATCGGACTGAGCTCCTTGGGAATTTCATTACTCGCCTTTATTTTCTCGTCAACGCTGTTGTCCGGAGAGGTATTTTCAAATTTTTTCCAATGATCCGATGCCGGAAGACTCGCTCTCGTCTCACCCTCGATTCTTTTGCTCAAACGCGTTTGCTTGTTTTTGTTCAAGTTCCCTTTGCACAGCGTCGATCGTTCGCTGCTACCGATTTGAGGATATTTCTGTTTAGTCGCGTTGTGCTTCTGTATCGTTGCTATTTGACGTCCCAGACGCGAACTCCCCTCGCTGTTGTTAACACTCGGACTTAATTTTGTATTCGCATTTGTTAAATTATCAATAGTGCCTATTTCCAGACGACGACGCGAAGATTTCGTCTCGTTTACGTGTCTAAAATTTGTTGGATTACTCGTTGTGTCAACTTTACCTTGAGTATCCGTTTTTTTACCGTTGAGAGTGTCGCTAATATCACGAATGCTCGACGACTCGGTCGAGTCTCCTTCGCCGCAAAAACGCACGTCCAATCTGTCCAAACTCGTTTGACTCTCCGAATCCACCATCAACATCGTACGATGACACGTACAGCTGTTGCAATGCTTTGCAAATATTCTCTCTCGTTCACGATCCTCCAACACCTTCGCCATTATTGCCGCCGACACTATGTCGACCGGAGGCTTCGAGTCGTCACTTTCGTCGTCGCTGTGCTTCTCCACATTTGCTTTCGTTATATTGTAGACCATCGCCGTTGGTGGGAAAGTCGATATTGGCACGGTTATACTTTTAACGTCGGGCGGCGAAACGTCGCTCGAACGTCGCTTTTGAGCTACGTACGTTCGTACTTTTGCCTGGACTTCGGACGGTAACTACAAAAATCCAACATTACACAATTATGCATCGACGATTTTATTTTTCTGCAAGGCGTCGTTATGTTTTCAGCTTTTTCGCCAACATCCAGAGGAATTTTTTTTTTTCCAATCAAAACTATTAAGGACGTTCTACGGCGACGGTCAAATCTAAATTTTTCTTCCCGGTTTTCTTTACATACGAAATGGTTGCCGAGCCCAAATTCATAAAAAAAAGTTTTTACGAATTTACCAAAGAACAACATACTCTAAATCCAAGACTGACCGAGGCAATCTGTATTTTTTGTATAATCAACAAAATTTCGGAAAAAATTGACGAGCGATTTTTTTGAAAAAGTGAATAAAGCTTCTTGGATGTAACACAAAAGTGTATGCAAAGTTTTAAGAAGCTTCACCATTCAGAAAACGAAATATTTAATGTCAAAAATTGCAACTTTTAACACACGCTCTTGTGAGAAACTACTGAAAATTGTAATTTTTATAAATTAATGTCTTGACTTGTACATGGAGAAATCTCTTGGAGTTTCTCGAGCCATTAGATATCGCTATTTTCTTTGTAAGGTGCAAATTTAAAGGAAGTCTATATAATAAACAAAATTTCGAAAAAAATTAATGAGCGATTTTTTTTGAAAAAGTGAATAAAGCTTCTTCGATGTAACATAAAAGTGTCTGCAAAGTTTCAAGAAGCTTCACCATTTAGAAATCGAAGTATTTAATATTAAAAATTGCAACTTTTAACACACCCTCTTATGAGGGAGTACTGAAAATTGTGATTTTTATAAATTAATATCTCGACTTCTATATTGTGAAACCTCTTGCAATTGCTTGGACTATCAACAATCACTATTCTCTTAGTGTACTGCAAATTTCTCGAAATTCTATTCATAGAAAATTGAGCATACAACGTCCTTAACAGAAATACATGAAAGTCAAATCTCGGGATGTTCAGAAATGTGAAAAATGCTTACCGAGTCGTATTTTTGTCCAACAAAGTTGGACGGTTTGCACTGGAGCAGTTGGATCGCCAAATTAACATCGTTTCTATATTTTTCCTGAAAAAATACAAACGATCGTGAAAAAATGTTGAGGAACGAGAATTCCAAACGGTTTGTTGAGATAAAAACGGGGAGAGAGAAATGTGGGACGCGGCTTACATTGTCCTGGGTGAGACGATGTATGGTATAATTAGCATCGGCTAAGCGATGCGACAGAGTAGCAATGTCTTTGGCGAAGGCACCTTTTTCAGTCTCGCACTTGTCGACGATCCTTAGCAACTTGTCCTCCAAATTCTGATTGACCTTTTGAACCCTTTTGTGAGCTTCGTAAAGTCTGGAATATTTTTCTTGCCATATTCGAGATTCTTCCTTCATCGAAGCCAACTCGCCGTTGGGAAACTTGTCCGCTTCGTTAAGGAACTGCGTCTCCATCTTGACGATGTGACTGTCGCGTTCCATTAAACGCTGTCGAAGATTCTCTATCTCCACATGGAGATGCATATCTGTGAGTTTGTCATTGTTTTTTGTGCATTTGGCGCAAACGCATCCGCATTCCTGATGGTTTAACAAAAAAGGAGAAAGCATTTTTTCGAATGATTGGCTTTTCGTGTAGGATTTTGGAAAAAATGATCATCGTATTGTTCTTCGTATATATGTGGGCACAGATTTATTATATATATACGCAGATGCGCGATCTATAACCTATATAGTTCGGGGAAAATCCGCGTTTGACTCACCTCACATTTGCCAGCCATCGTAAAGACAATAAAATAAAATAATAAGAAAATATTGACAATCGGTGACACGTCGTCGTGATTGAAACTTCATAACCCGCTCGTCGGTTCCCACTTGATGTGTGAAATTACTCCGTTTTTTGTATTGTCAACGCGGTCTCGTTTATTGTGTTGCAGCCTGTCAAACATGGCTCCATTTTTTTCTCATCTTCACTTTCCTCGCACTTTTCGAGCTCACACACGATGATTTTGATTATGCCCACGACTCGAGATAACAATTACACTTGCTGCCTATATTTTATTTTCGTTTCACGGTTGACGAACAACAAAAAACAATAAACGATAAGAAATCTACGATAACGCGTGCGAATGGCTGCGCGTAACAATAACTAAGTTTAACGAGTACTTCCTCGAGTCGAAATCAACGATTACGCTCGACGTGGCCTCGTCACTTTTACATGGTGCAGGACAAGAAATACCACTCTTCTTCGACGAACAACTACCAAATTCTGACACTTCTCTCTCTTTTTTTTTTCTTTTTTCTACTCTCTCTCAGGGTCCCATGCCTCATCGACGTACACCATTACGGCGTGTCAGTCGATCCACTATCTCTTTCGTTTGCGATGTTCGCCAGATAGTACCAACTGTTGCCACGTACTGTCGCTACTCGCAATTTACAGAAGCATTTCGTATAGTTGCGATATGGCGTAATTGTTCAAGTTGTGTGTGTTTTTTTTCAAGGCAAGGAAAGTTATTCCTTTGAATTTTGTCAAGAAATAGAGGTCCCCAGAATCAGTGAGAAGGCTACAGAGACTTTGATGTGCGAATGTGTTCGCACTAGCTTTGTTGCTCGTCGCAGGTTATATTTGATGGAAATGGTTAATACGGTCAGTAAGGAAGAGAAATGACGGGAGGAGGACACAGTTCCGTATATATAGCTAGCAGATGAATGTAACATGAACGATCGCCAAGGGATTTGTAAAAAAATTAAAAATTTTGTCAACTCGATTGGGCTGACTCCGGGGTGGTGCAGTCGTCGACTCACCGCAGTCAGCATCTGCAATATGTAATACCAGTTGCCGGTAACTGCTTATCCGTAGATAACATATCGACGTACGGGACGAGCAAAGACGAACAAGAGAGTTTTGATCGCTGCAGAGGCGAGTGTAAACTTGAATTGTTGGCGTGCGTTGGTCAGCGGATACTCTAGGAAATAAAGTAACTGTTTGTCAAAAGAGTATCATTTTCAAACAGTAAAAAATACGAATTGCGTCGCAGTCTCTTGGAAAATTTCATATAAATCGTTTAATAAGTTTATTTACATCTTTTTTCATAAAAATCAATTTTCCAGATAATAAAATACAAGTCTGTGTCAATAATGAGTAAAACAGTGAATGACCATAACGTTAAAAATTTCAATTATGATTTATATTTGATCATCGGGATATCTTTCGTGCGCAAACAATTGTCGCAGACCCATTCGGCGTAAATTTCTCGCGTCAATAATTGGAAGGCCGCTTCGGAAAGTCCCAAACATTGTCTGCAATGAAATGAGCAAAAAAAAAATTAACCCGTTATAAAAAATTATTCGGTAATAAATCGATGAAAAAAAAAATATATAAATATAAATTATTCACGTTACCTGTGAAACCAAAAATTGCAGCCCGATTCACAAATTATTCCCTGGTCGTTGTCACTCACTTCTCTGTGACAAACGCCGCACGGATAAATCGGGGGAGCGTGCGGATTTTGACTATTGAATATGACCGGCTGATCCCCTGAATAAACCTGTCGAACGTTGTTTGCATTTTTATAATAAATCTTGAATAATTATTATCACCGATTACAGTCAATAACATTATTTCAGAAAATTATTCCTACCAAATTAAAAAGCAGCAAAAAAAAGAAACAGATTTTTCAATCAATCAAATTGTTTTTTTTTTTGGTTACACTGAAAACAAAATTTTGTTGAAAAAGATGAATATTTTGTTCGATGCGTTCGACTAAACGATTTTTCCAATAATCCCAAAAATTGTGTCAACGTAGCAAGAAATTCTTTAGAAACTCTTTTCGGAAGCAAATTTTAGTCGTTCCAGTCGTAAATTTCGCTGACAATTTCGTTAGAAACCAAATATACTGTCAAATTAACAAAAATGTTGAAATTAAAAAAAAATATTTAGTTTACCGTATTCAACAAAATATCGATGATTTTTAACGAAATTTCATTCTCAGTGTACTAAGAATTTAACTTTTTGCCTTTTCAGCGAATTGTTCGTAAATATTTGCATTTTATTTTATTAAGGTATAACTATCGCAGAATGGGTTGTTTTAGGATTTTCTTGAAATTTAGTGTAAATATTCTTGACATTAAAACGAACAACTTTCCTATGAGACGAAACATTTTCTGCCGTCTAGAATTTGAGATATTTCATTTCCAATTTTATATTTTTCCCATCTAAACGCATGTAAATTGAAGTCGCGTTTCTTTTGTTTTTTCTTGCAACTTTTTTAACGAAACGTCACTTCAATTTACATGCGTTTAGATGGGAAAAATAGAAAATTGGAAATGAAATATCTCAAATTCTAGACGGCAGAAAATGTTTCGTCTCATAGGAAAGTTGTTCGTTTTAATGTCAAGAATATTTACACTAAATTTCAAGAAAATCCTAAATCAACCCATTCTGCGATAGTTATACCTTAAATTTCGTTTCGTTCGATTTGAATTTTAAAAAAATGGGCTGGAGAGAAATATGATGTAGATTTTTCTTACTCTTCCACTTGTTCGTTGTTTCGACGCCATAACCCTCTGTGAGTTTGGTTGTTGATCAATTCGGTTTTGCCTGACGTTTCGAAGTCTGGGAGGCACGTTTTTCTTATTTTCTGGGCTCTTCGATTCGCCCATCGGTTTTGCCATTTGAATAGATTCTTCAACGTTCATGACATCGATGCTCATTAATTGCTCCACGGTAACAGGTTCATCTCCGAAATCATCGTCCTCGAATTTCCTGATTTTATCGGCCAGCGTGATATTTGCTTCGGCGTCCAATGACAAGCGAGTGGCGTTGACAGGGGAACGTTCACTCGTCTGGGCTTTTATGTTCGCATCGATCGGAGCATTCGCTGTGTGATTGTTAAAATGATTGACAGTGTTTGATATTCTGAGATTTTCCATTTGACGCATTTGCCCTAAATGGTGCATCGACAATTGCCTGTTTTGCAAATGCTGGGCCATGCTGTTCGGGCACATGAAATGTTTTGGCTGCAATTGAGTCATCGGTCGGAAATTATTCCTCATCATGTGGCTCGCCATTGGCCTCATTATGTGGCTCATGCTTGCAGGCATTCTCGGACCAGACATGCTCATCGTTGGCCCCATTGGGCCCATGCCTCTCGGAAGTTGGTCATTCGTACCATGAAGTTCCATCCGCTGCCCAATCGCGTTTGCTCCGATGTTCGTAGGAATTGGCTGACATGGTTTTGAGGGTGCATCGTCGAATGGATTACTGACGACTACCGTGTCGCCGTAACTTGTCAATTTTGGGGGGCTCAGATCCTGTGGACATCAAATTTTTTAAATTACTATTTATTTTTTTACGAAATAATTGAATTTCGTTCTCGAAAATAAAAAAAAATAAAAAAAAATTATCTACGGAGGAATAAATTAATTTTTCATGTAATTTTTTTATACCGACCGAGAAACGATCGCATTCGGCGTTTGACAGTAACTGTCGAATTATTTTTTATTCCTAAAAATATCGTGAAATATCGTGCATAGCGAATGTTTCAAATAATTTCGTTACCGATTCGTTGATCGTTATCGGCATCAAATTTTTTAAGATAAATTACAGTGAACGTAGTTAATGATTTACCTGGATTTTTAAAAGTTTCTGTGAAGCTGCTCGAGAACCTTTGGAATTGGTTCGCTTTTGTCTCTTTGCTCTAGCAGGAGTGCCAGAGAAAAACGTCGGTCGAGGATGAACGATGTTGTGTTGATACTTTGTACAACTCATTCCCATGTGCATTCCCATTCCCTCCATTGCATAGTTTTCCATCTCCTCCGACGTATCGTAGTTCATTGCCATTCTTTACTCGGAATCGATAGATCCTCCGAGACTGTATCATTTTGTATAAAATTGACAAAATTTCAACATTTTTTTGCTTATACGATTAAGAAAAATGGAAGTGCACGATTTTTACTGCAACCTCGACCCTCGTCGTGAAAAAAATGATAAACGAATTCGTCATTTCCGTCTGCATAATTGAGTCAATGAAATTAAAGTTTGCATCTTTGGACTGCAACGTAATATTTCACGTTGAAGCCTAAAACTTGAAAATTCCAGAAAAAAAAAATGGAGATAATTCGGACATTTCTAAACTGAATGAAAAATTTCCTTTTCGTTGTGTTTCAATGGAGCGAACTTCAAAACGATTTAGACAGAAAATTCTTGCAATAAATTTTTTTTTTCAGGTGCATGAAAATGAAAAAATCGAGTGATTACGTGAATTTGATAATTAAATTTTGATACTTACACGAAATAATCATTGGATTCGAGAAAAATGTGGAGAGAGCTTTGAAATATCTTGTTTTTGAAAATTGGGAACGCTTAGTTCGTTGCTCGTGACTCGTAAAGTAAGACACTGAAGTGAAAAGAATTAACAGTTTCGGGTTTTCAGCCCCTCTGCTAATTGCTTTCAATCGTTTGTGTCACTAAATTCTATGGTGGGGAGGTATCCCCTCCCATTGAAACAAAGTAACTCGGGCGTAATTTTACGACGACCTAAACGGGTTTTGGTGGAAGATCCAAATACCTGAGCTTCAATTCTTCATTTCTTACCCTCGTCAGCCCACGCCCTGAGACAGAACTAATTTTCCTATTTTAATAAATTCGTGTCTCAACAAATTGACACGAAATTTTCATGGAGAGAATTAGACGCGATGCTCAAAATTTATTTTCGTTCCGCGGCTTTCGAACTATTTTCGATAAGGATTTCGGAGGCAACTGATTTTTTTTTTCGTCCTCGGTGTTGGTAAACAGTCGATCCACTCGGCCCCCGTATCGTCGACAAATATATTCAAATCGCTATCGGCATTCTGTTTCCTTTAATACATAATGTGCCAAAATCTAGAATCAACGTTATCGAAAGGTGACGCTGTTGCTCGGTCGGTAAAAATTCTGCTCCTGTCGATTTATTCGCACAGCAGGCTCGATGTTTCTTCGAGGATAATAGAAGTTTCCCTTCGATCGTTTTTCTCGTTCCAGCGAGGATGAAAAAAGTGTGGATCTCACTCTCTTCGGAATTGAAATTATTCTGCTGGGATTTGACCTCCCGATTTTTTTCCTTCTGGACCAAAAATCCGTGATTGTAATTTTTTTTTTTGGTAATACGAAGTTTTTGTGTACTTTTTGATAAAAATTCCAAATGGACGCGTATCTTTTGTGTGACGGATTTCAATTATTTTCAAAAATGTTAGATATCTATGGGAAAAGGAATTTATTGTGAAAGCTCGCGTTCTACAAAAGTTTTAACCGAATTTTCTCGACACGTACATCACGTACATCGAGGAATGATAGAAAAGTGAAATGTACGAAAATGACAATGTCGAATGAATAGATTTTTGGAAAATGGAGTTTTTGACTTTTGCTTGAATGGATTTAGGAAACGCTTACACGCTTCTGGGACTTTGACGATGTCTTCAACTTTTACCTTTTTTCAATGCACCCTATCGATCCCCTAGCGACGTTGTTTTTTTCTCGCTGAGAACTTTAGTCATTGGCACATCTCGTGATCAATGTGATTGCGATGGTTCAATTATGATTTATTCGATTCAACTTTACACTGACGAAGCACATGCATTTGTAGTTGTGGTTGTTTTTTCTTTCTTCGTTTATTCGAAATACGATTTTGTGTGAAACTTTTTTTTTCTCTTCCGGCTGTGTTTGTGTGTGAGTTTTGTTTTTCGTGTATTTTTGTAAATGAAATTCAATTGCACGAGTTGCTGTTGTTTTATTTGTTCGGGTTTGTGAAATCGTGAATTATTTTGTAACGAGACTAGCGACGATATGATGGGACGACGATGACGTTAACGACGACTACATACAGGATAATATAGTAAACAGTGAATGGCAACCGCCGTTATATAACTGGTATTAAATTCTTTATTATTATCTCTGATTTTTGAGCGGTTTTTCTTAATTTTGTTTATTTCATTTTTTTTTCTTCAATTTTTTGCTTATTTTTAGTTTGTTTTTTATTCCTTTGTCATCATTCTGTTCACGCACGCACACACACTCAATCTCTCGATTGTGTACATTCCATCCTTCTTTCCCTTTGTTAGTTTTTTAAATTTATTTCATTTTTTTACTTTTTTAATTTTATTTTCTATCCCCATTGACCCGCTTTGGCGCTTCCTTCTTGTATTATCAATATCCTGGTGGCTGGCCCAACTGGCCGGAACACACTTTGTACGGTTACCTTCTTTTGTATATCGAGATTTAATTTTTAATGAAAATCGATTCGAGCCAATTGAAATATTTTTATTGAATGATAAATGCGACGAATTCTTGAAATTTTTTTTCCCCACATATTGATCGATCTTCTTTAAGGCGATTATTCAAGGCTGTGCCGATTCATAACATCAAAATATCAATAATGCAGTTATTACGAGAATGGAAACGAGAAAATCACTTTTTTTTCATTCGTTGCAGTGAAGAGGTTCGTACTGGGGGACGTCCTAAACGATTAGCGTTTTCATTTTTGTTCGAGCGGAAGGGAAACTGGCAAGAAAAAATTAAAACATGTACCCAGTGCTTCGAATCGATTTTGTTGTTCATTCAACCGACACACACAATCGTTCGATAATCGTCAAACACTTAGTCAAGTGGTTTTTTTTTGTTTAGAGCTGCTTCAGCATTAATTTTTCATTTCTTTATTTGTCCATTTTAAAAAATGTTTTTGTTTTGTTTGTTTGTTTCTTTTTTTCGTCGATATATATACGAGCATGCAGACGATGTATACGGTACAAATATTCACCATAAACGGATTTGTTACTTTTATGTGTTCTTCTTGTTCGAACGTAAAAGTGAATTTGCGAGGGGTGCGTGTACGCGTGTGTGTGTATTTCTTACGAATATTTTTTTCAGTGTTGCTTTTCTTTTACGCTTTGATCCTTTGCAACGATTCGATAAAAAATTTTACCAACGAAACTTTCACTCTAGTTTTTAGTGTCCACGTAGCTTCTCCAATATATTCTCGTTTTTCTTCTTTTCATTCGATCCTTTTTCTCTTCTCTCAATTGCAATGTATATTGAATAACATAATCCACACGTATACGATAAATCCGCAAATACACATATACAGGGTGTCCCAAAAGTGATGCTGGAAAATTGATCCGTTGGTCGAATCTCGAAATCCCAAGAAGAAAAGTCCTCAACCTTTTTTTTCTACGACCAATTGTTCACGAGATATTGCTAATTAATGAATATCTCAACAATTTGGAGTTGAAAAAAATTCCTAGTTCCTGCTGCTTCGGTTCCTTGTAATTTCGAGACTCGAGCAGGCACTTTCGAGACAGACTGCATAGAAAAATATGTGTATATTGTTATTTACGTCTGTATACTTGCAATATAAATATATTTCTATATCAATCGTCGTTTGTCTCGAATTTTCATGCGTTTTTTGACTTCTCTTCTTTGCGTTAAAAACTATCAATGAATAACAAACAACTATTGCTCAAAACAATATATCTTAAACGTTCGTTAATACATTTATTCGCGTGCAGTCTCTCTTCTTTGGCAACCGACCAAAATATTTATAATCCAATTTTCCACGGATTTTCTATACAATGTTATGCATGTGTATATGCTTTATATGTATTTATATACATACATATATATATATATATATATATATATATCTATTGTGTAATATACAGGGACGATTTGGAATCGAATGGCTTGTTTTCGCATCGTAATAAATACAGCTGCCTCTCTCTGCGTTTCTCTGTTTCGAATAAATGGTGGGTCGTGGTATTCGTTAAATGAGATAATGTTGGAAACGAAAGGGTTTGTTTCTCGCTGGATATTAAGATCGTTGAATTTTGTGAAAATGAATCGTGTTGCTCTCTCCCTTTCGTACTAGTCTAGGATAAAAACTTGATAAAAAGTTGGTAAACGTTCGGTTGGTGGTTTCGTGGCTCGATGCTTAATTTCCAAACGGTGTATACTTTTATTTATTTGTATATATTTGTGTATATGGTTATCTAATTTATGCTTTTTTTTGGATTTCTCTTGACGAGGATATTTTGATGGTTTTGGGGCTTTGGAAAAAGTGGAGGAAGGCTCGTGTGCATTCGGAGTGGAAAACACAAAATAAATCAAGAATAATCGTTCGGTTTAGTTTTGTTTTTTCTTTCGTTTTCTCTTTTCGTAAAAATGGGGGTAATAATAAATAATATCGAGGGGACTCGGGACCGTGGGTTTTAAATATATTTTGTTTTTTTGTTTTTTCGTTTTTCTTTATCTTTTTGGTTTCGTGTACGCAGTTTTCTTGGTTGAAACCTGGAAATATTTGGGCGATACACACACGATCAACATTTTTTGGGATCTTTTTCTTGGTTTTTGTTTCTTTTTTTTGTTTGTTCTTTTTAAACTTTTTTTTTACAGTAAAATCGATGGGTCGTCGCTGCTTCGTTAAAATCTTCGTTTCTAGGCTGATTGGGTACGTCAACCAACTTTTATCCATCGATCGATCGAGTACTCGAGCGCTGCGAGCCATCTGAATATTTTGAAAATTTTTAATTTTTTTCTTGTTTGTTTTTTTCTTGTTTCTGGGTTTTTGGCACGTTTTAGGTTCGGAAAAATAATGTGATTGGTGGATAAATTAGCAGTTTTTTGAATTTTGAAAATTGGATTTTTTTTTCGTTGTTTTTATCAAGAGGTGAGGAAAGTTTTTTACCTTTTCTTGTCCATTTCCGATTCGGTAGCAAATGTGTAGCTTCTCTGTGTCGGATCCGGCGGTTGTAATTCGAAAGCATGCTTTCGACCACCGGAATTGGGGGCGCTGCCGTGAACTCTGAAGCCGTGCAGGCAAGCAACGCCAAACGCTTTCTCGGCGTTGGCATCGTCGTAAAAATAGAGCGCAGCGTCTTTCAGAACGCAATATCGTCTTGACCAACCCGTTGGCGACGATGTTTTGCGTGCTCGATTTTGTTGCTTCGACAAATAACCGAAACAGTCCGGTCGCTGAATCGCACACGCAGCCACCTCTTGCATTCTCAATGAAGCGTCCAGCCACGTGTCGGCCTAAAAAATACAAACAAATTCCGGTTTTTCATTCCCTCCGCTTCGAGATTCCCTCGCCGATACTTTGAAAACCCAATTTTGTCAAAAAAATCGAGATTCCCTCGCCGATACTTTGAAAACCCAATTTTGTCAAAAAAACCTCGATATTTTGTAAAAATCTCGAGGCTACTAATTTTTTGTTTTATTATTCAACAATTTTTTAGTTAATCGCAAAAAAAAACAAAAAATTGATTCGTTTCAACGAAATTGGGTTTTCAGTGTATCAATCGAGGTTTTGCGAGCAGCTCGGTGTCATTTTCTCCGCTTGCCAAAAAGCTCAGAGCTACTATCTCATTTCCGTACGACCAATTTGTTTTTTTTTTTTTTCAATCGAAATCCGATTTTTTGCATTTTTTTTTCGGGAAGGTGAAAAAGTCGCCTTTCCGGTTTATTGCGTTTCCGGTATATTTTCCCGGAAACGTTTTCAATGCTTTTGTTAATCTAGGAAATGTTTAGGAAAGGCGATTTTTTGTTTCTTTTCCTTTTTCTCGAAGACAGTCTCGAGAAATTGGAGTCGAGACAAACGCGTACCTGATTATTTCTCTCAACAGCTTCGCGTATTACTGTGCTCCACCGCGAAGCCGATTCCTCGGTGTCGGCAGCTAATTCATGACTCGGTGCTCCCTGCTTCTTGATGACAAAACTGTGAGGCCTGCTGGCTCCTGGAGTTTGCTCAACTTCGTACTTTAGTAGCATGACTGCTCCTACTGGCTGCGAATCCTGTTTGACACGGTGTAGAAAAATGTTTTTTTATTATTTTTGGAATTTTTCGAGTTTGGGAAGTTTTTTTGAAGAAGATTGAAATGTTGTTTGTTTATTTGGCTGTCAACGAACCGTGTCAGTCTTGTAGTAATAAAGGCAATTGTCACGACGCAGAGCGAACCATCGTCGGACCCATTTGTCTGGTGTTACCGATGCCGCGCTCGTTGCCTTTCGCCAAAGATAACCGGAACAAATGGCACTCTCTTTGGCCCCGCTTTTCACGCCCCCGTTCACGCTGTTAATCCCTATGCCACCGTTGTTATTTACCGAAACTTTAGGGGCCAGGACGTTGCACGTTCGTGCTACTTCCAGCTCGAGAACATCCGGTCCCGAGTGTGCCAATCTTACGACTTCCGAGTGCGTCGCATCCATCACGCTTCTGCCATTTACTGACATTATTATGTCACCCACTTCCAAACCGGAACTTTCGGCTGGTGTGTCCGGCTCGATCGACGACACGACCACCGGCTTTGAACCATGAATTCGAAAACCAAATTCACCTCCGGGCTCTCGTCTCACCACGACCCGTTTGTCGCTCTCTGCAAATTCCAAATCCCATTAAAATTCCCGTGAAAACAATTCGATTCAGGATGCTATTCGGGCTCGTCAGTGATTTTTTAAAAAGTTTTTTCAAACTTTGTCTTATTTTTGAATTGTACGAAAAATCATAGAAAAATGAATGAAAAAAAAACAACGTCGACTCTGTTGACGTCCATCGAGGCTTGCCCTTTCTCACGTTTACTAGAAACTTTTCTTTTTTTTTGTGATTTTTTTTTATATTTCATGCTTCGACGATGACACGCGCTCAAAGAGACGGAAAATAGATTATCCGATAAAACGAAGGATGCGCGAAGCAATCGAAGGAGCTTTCGCTTCTGAACGCTTCTCTCTACTCACGTGCAACCAATTCAGTTTTTCAAATATAAGGAAAAATGAGACTCGCTACGAAATTTTCCAAATATTTGTGAATAACGAGAAAAGTAAAAAAATTGATCGATCTGATGATTAATTTTTTTTGGTGACGAGATTTACCGGTTGTGGATGATCCGTATTTGTTAAGGGCTTGGCCCTCTCGACACCAAACCCTGAGCATACATTTGAGCAATTCTTCGAGCGCACTTTTGATGGAAACATCTTCGCCGAGTTCGGGCGGACACGAAGTCCCCGCGGAATCGCACACCATTGTTTACTCGTATCACTATTCGCGTAGCAATGATTGTCTCGTTGGTAGAGACGTGATCGAACGACGATTGAGATTTTCGAAGGATTTCGGAGACTCGAATTTTGGTCACTTTCGAAAATTTTAATACAATTTTTTGTTTTTTTTTTTGTTCTTTGGATGAGAATCGATGATTCGGAGGTTCAGAGGAAAAAATGAGCTTCCGTGCGTGAACGGGAAGGATCGAGTCGTGGAGCACGGCCTCGCGGAATGCGACTCGGCGCCCTGACCCACTGACTACAAGCCAAAAAGCTTCTTATTCCTGTAGCCGGACGCGAAGCACTCTCGCACGCGGTGTACCAAGACGAACAAGAAGAAGAAGAAGATGAAGACGCCAATGGCGTCGTATACGACCGCGGGTGGTGCTGCGAACCGGCGACCAAATTTATATTTTTAGATACACCGCGTGTGTTACGCGAAACTTATTTAAAGATAATTTTGAAGAACCGCATTCCTCGGCAAACATCCTTTTCCCTCCATCTCGTCATACCAAAAAATTTTTATACATTTATCTCTGTTTCTTATTTTTGTTTTTTTTTCTTCTCCTTTACGAAACTTTTCTCGAGCGTCTCCGACAGCTGGGATTTCATTTGGCGCGCGTGTTTGTGCGTGCGTGGAAAAAACGTTGGAAAAACGAAATAAAAATATATCTATGTCTGTTGGAGAAAAGAGGCCGAGGCGCTACAAAAAGCTCGATGATGACGTCGCGACTACGAATGCCCCGGGCTCTGACTCATCATCTCGTAAAAGAGCCTCATCCTCTCCTTCGTCTTCTTCACAGCTACGGAATTAATTGAGTTACTGAGCTACGCTCTCGAGTACACACATCCGGATAGAAAAAAAAAAATAATGCAGGCCTCGATTTAATTAACCGATGAAAAGCTGATTTTTCGAATATTTTTCATTTATTTTGTAGGATTTCGAGCACCAAGGTCCTGGATTCAATTGATCGCGCACAATTGATTCAGGGTCGTTCGAAATTCAAACGCAAAGCCAAACAATGATTTAATTGCCCGTAAGCCTGACATTCGTTTCCTCAAAACGTATCAATGCTTCGTTTCCCTCGCTTCTGCCAAATTCAACATTCGTCTAGACCACATGCTCACGTGAGCTCGAAACTCATCTCGGTCCTACTAACACTGACCTACAAGATAAAAAGTATAGACAATTTTACAAGCTGCACATTGGCTCTCGAACAATCACATCGTTTCGTTTCCTCATCCGCGAATCTCTCACTCGAACCACTTTCCACCTTTGCGAGCCACTGCTCCAATGACTCAACGTACCGGGTGTCCGAAAAGTCAAACCTAATATTTGCGGATTCTGGGTCAGGAGGCAATTCCGAAGAGAAAAGTCCTCTGGCACTTGCTCCTCCGGAGCCTTTTTCATCGAATATCGATCGATTAGTTATAACCGATCAAGCGATACCGTGAACTATAATCTGCGGTGCACGAGCGCGTTTTATCATTCGCTCATTCTCGTTCTTTGCGATTTGTCGTAACGCGATAAGCGCCTTCGGAAGAATGTGGTCGGAGAATCTCTCACAAATTGGACGCGGATTCGGGAATGCCTTGTATAGACAAATATAATACTGTGCGGCTTTGGAGTTCGTGGCCAAATAGATCAATCTTGTGGTCAGAAGGAACGAGAGCAAAGTGGGAAGGTCGAGACGGAAGAGAGAAAGAAGAGAGGTTCGTATGCGTAACCGCGGGACGGCAACTCGGATGAGCATTTAAGCTTTTGCACCTATCGTACTTGATGAATCGTCACGCTCACACAAAGACGGCTTTTGACCTTGAGAGAATAATGCCAGAAGTGTTTGGGAAGCCGCGAAACGTTTTAACAGTTTCGCTCGTCTCGCTCGCGTAGACGAACAGCGGAGCACAGACAAAGACAGAAACACGGGAGGAATAACGAAAAGAAAAAAAAAACGAAGAAAAAAAAAAGCACTATCGAGCTGGCGAAGCGCGAAAGCGCCGCGTTCGATTAAAAATAAAACGACCTTCGTTCGATGCTTCTCTCCCTCGTCTGCTTCCCTCTCCTCGGGGATCACATTCGATGTTTATTCCACCACGGGGAGAAAGCATCGGAATTAACCGTGGAATTTTTACTCGCGTCACTCAGCTCCGATCTCTGTGCCATCGTTATTTTTCCAACCTTGCTTCGTTAACACTCTCGTGATTAACTTTTCATTACATCCACTTCACCTGATTAGGAGAGCGACAAGAACGAGATTAACAACGTTAGGGAACTTTGCAAACTACGAGTACACGAGTTTCTTCTTTTTTGCAGCGAGCCTTCCGAACCTATTTGCAATGCTTCTGATGCCTGGAATTTATCAACGTCCGAACGCTTTCGCTCCAGTCTTTGACTTACCGAAACTCTTGGTCTGGATCCTCTTGTACATCTCCCCGCTGCTCTTACGATGGACCATTCTGTGGGTTGCAGCTTGATACTTCTTCCTGAAGCATTTCTCGCTCTCCGTCGAACCTTGGGAGCCTCGTCTGCTCTGATCTTTAACCGCAGCATCCGATGATTCGTCGTCACCGTCGCGGCTGTCCGGACGACGCCAGACGTGGCTCTCCTCCAGCTCACTTATGTAAATCCACTCGCAACCCGTGTAAGGCTCCACGTAGGTGTCCTCGTCTTCACGTCCTGCGAATGCAAGCCAAAGGAATCGTTTTGGAACGAGAATTTATCAGCGAAATCGTTCGATCAGCTGCAAAAACCTCGCAGCTGATTTGCTCACCCGTTAAAACTTCCATACTGGCTTCTGTGCTCCTCGCGTGGAATCTTCTCCTTGAACAATCGTCTATGGAGCCTCGGCTGCTTGATCGTGCAGCACGCTCTTCGGACTTTGCACGCACGTCCGAACGTCCACCAGCTCCGTTACTTCTGCTGTAATAACGTTTCTCACCTCGGTCCTCGGATCTGTATCGCTTGTCGAATTTCTTGTACAAACGATGGCTGACGTGCTTGTTGCTCGAGGCGCTCGAAACTGGTCGTGGACCTTCCGGCGAATCAGCAAAGCCGGCTGGTGGCTGGACTATTTCTTCGGACACCTGTACAATTGGGAATGATCGCGAAAACAGATTTTTCAAGTTTTTTCTCTAATTTTTGCAGAACAAGACAATCGGAGGTTTGAGAATCACTCACTTCTCTACCGCAGTTTTGACAGTGCGGTGCATCGATCAGAGTCGTTAATGCTGCTCCAGAAACCTCCGCCGTTTCGCTGTAGAAAACACTGTCGCTGCCTGGACTGACCGATCGCAACGATTCCGCCGACAGTGCCTTCAACCTCGCTTCCGGGCTCGGTGACTTTATGATTATCGATGCTGTTGAGTGACCATTGTGCCCTGGACTTCGCTGGTAACGCCCTCCGGGACTCAGACGACTTGAGGAACAATCGTCCACCGGAGCTCGTGACCTTCGACGTGGAAGGCTTCCCGTTATCGCTGCGTTCTTGTCCTGTCGCATTGAACGTTCGCATTTTGGGTTCGAAGTTTATTCAACTTAGAATTTAGGAGGTTGGATCACGAAATCGAAATAATCAGAACTTTATAAAATTTGGTAATTATTTTCTAATAATTATTAGAAACTCAAATATTTTCCGAATTTTTTACCACATGGTTATCGAATAATTACTCGGGTACTACGTGGTGGAAAAATTTGAAATAATTTTTATCGTCATATATATTATTCAACGATATATTTACCAAATTTTATAAAATTCTTATATTTTTATTATTTTTCATATTTATTTTGTTTAAATTTTGATTCGTATTTATTTATTTATTTATTTTTGTCATTTATATTTTATTTTTTTTGTTTTTTTACCATTGTTTAGCATCGCAACGTCGTATATGATCCAAGCTTCCTTATGAAATTGATAAATTCGATTACCTCGTTGCTACGACGTCTTCCCATTGTTGCGTAACTTCCGCCTCCTGTTTTGCGTCTCGGACTTTCGCGAGTTCTTCGGTGACGGCCACCCTCTTGCTGCTGACCATGAACGTGATGATGATGATGGTGCATGTGGTAATGGTGACTGCAGCTCGAATCGTCCGAGGTGGGAACTTGTACGGTATCGTCGATGGCGCTCACCCAGTCTTCCTTCTGTACCGTCGAGCCTGGACTCCTTCCCGAGAGTTGGATCTGCGTCGTATCACGTCGGAGTTTGTTGTTGCGATGAGGGCTCCGTGTAGCGTTCAGCTTGCCACGTGCCGGACGATGTCGATGGCTCGGAGTTGGACTCACGTCCACACACTCCTGATGTCCTGGCTGCGTCGTTGGCTGCTGAATCACGCTACGGGGCTCGCTCCCTTTCTCTTCGATGTCTTGGCCGCTCGAAAAGTCCAGGATAAACGTCTTTTTTCTTCGGCGTCGTTCTTCCTCCGTCCATGCTTCCGGGTCTGGTGGAGATTCCGCGTAACCACCCGAGGACGAATGATGGCCATCCTGATTGTTCATTCACTCGATGAATTATTCATTGATCGTCACTCTCGTTGAACTTAATGTTTTTATAACTCACGTCTGGATCCAGCTCCAAATCTGATCCCTGACGACTCAGCGTCGCTGGCGCTGCGGGGTAACTCTCGTTCTGACCCGAAACACCCTCAGGCATCGCGTCCTCAAGATCGTAACTTCCTGAACTACTGCTGCTTCTTGATCTCGCTGCCGATGCTACGCGTTCCTCGTATTCGAGGCACGTTTCAACGTCACCGATCGCAGGAAACTCTTCGATTATCGGTGGCGGACTACTCGGCTCTTCGACGACAGCCTGCGAAACAGCCTTCCGGTTAGATCGCCGGAGACTGTGACTGGGTCGTTTTGACCCCAACAACTTTCTGTCACCGAATGTTTGGCATTCAACATTTCTTTTCATGAAAAAATTCATTTGCAGCCATAAAATATAGAGAATTTATTACAAACACGTCTCTACAACAAAAAAACAAGAAAATTTGCAAATTTCAATTCGCAGCGTTTTTTGTATTTGCATTTAAATTATGCAATTCAAACAACTTTTCTAGAAAGTAAAGAGGAAGTTCGGACTTATACACAATATCTTACAAAATTTGCAGAAATTAAAACGCTCGGACGATTTTTCAAAAGACTCAGATTTTCGTAAAATTCCAAAAACCCATAAAATGAAATCCCTTCGACCGAGATTTCCCAAATTCTATACCAACCTTCACATTGACAAAAAAAAAAAAGTAATAAATCTCAATATTTGCAAAAAGTAGAGCGTCGATAGCCTTTTTTTGAAAATTTTAAAATGTCGTAGAATTCGTATTTGTAAAGCAATTCCAACAAAATTTACTGAGAATGAAGAGCTTGTGCAGATTAACATCCGCGCAAAACGGAAGCCCTGTAGGTCGAACCCTGGAAGCTGATAATTACCTCGCTCCTCGCCAGGCTGTAAATCGAACTCGCACTTTCGAATGAACTCCCATCGGCTGCTGTGGCAGTGGTTGAGGCTGGTCCTGATGTAACCGCATTCGATGGCAGATAACCCAGTCGTGACCATGAACTGGTTCCGGCTGAAGCACCGGTCGTGGTCCCGGTACCGGTTGACGTATTGGCAGTGACGTAATCCTCGGTGGTCGAAGCTTCAGAAAGGTCGGTATTTGTTCTTCCACCGGAATCTGTGCGCGCTAGATTGAGGCCTAGCTCGCTCGACGATTGTGACAATGGTTGGGGCACGAAGGATGGACTAGGTCGTCGAAGACCGCTCCGTCCTCTCGTTGTTCCATTCGTTAAGTGACTCGTCAGCATGGAACTTTCGATCCTGAAAAATGGCAAAGGAATATGAAGAAATAAAAATTCAGTCGAAGTCTTGGGCTCGATTTTTATGGAGAGTCGCGTGTACCCGCTCGGCGCACGAATCACAGGACTCGCTGGTTCCAATCGAATTCTCGGACTGGCGGGCGGAACCAGATCCATGTCGTCCTCTTCTTCGGCATCCAACGCTTCCGTGTCCATTGAAGAACGCTGTTGATGTTGCAGCAAAAGGAGATGTCGACGTCGAGACGAAGGCGTCAGCAGTCCCAAGGAATCAACTTGCAGCACGGTGGCTTGCGACTCGTTCCAGATTCCATCGCTGTGATCCTTCGTCACGTCGTTCGTCAGGGAATCACTCGAAGCGAACGGCGACGATGATGCCCCGACTACGATCGCACTCGTGCGAAGGAAACTCGGCCGCGTTCTTTCGTACTTTGGTGACGAGTGCACGATGCTCGGCTGGCCTGTTAATTTGTGATTATTCGATTGAAATTCCTTGGGGTCTAGGGTATCGATCGAATAGTTTTGGAATCTCGCGTGAATACCTGGGGACGAGTTGGGTGACGTTGGTGAGGTTGGCAATGATCGGGGCAGGGTGAAGTCGTTGCTCTGGAAATCTTGGACTCCGTCCTCCAAGGATATACTTCTTTTTCGAAACAGTCCTCGCCGTATTATGTTTTCGTGGAATTCCTGCGCGGAAAGACGATGATAGAAAAAATTGGGGACGAAGCTTGTTTGAGTTTATTTGAAAATGGGGCAAACCTCTTCGTGATGACGACGTTGCCGAGGTTCTCGGCGTTCCTCGAGGTCTCTCTGAGGCAGTGCGACTCGGGCCAGTAGCGATAGATTCTCCGGTGTCGATGAAAATAATATCGGTCGTCTGATGGTCGCTTCGCTGCTCCAGCAGGGATCTTGATAGTTTCTCTTGCAACTGTGAGGGTAACTCGGCTCGCCTGTCTCACAGACTAACTCTCGACGCTCCACACGGATTTCACCGTCGGATAATGTTTTGTGAAGTTGATTGATCGGACGACGAAGCTTCGGGTCGTTGTCAAGCGTCGCCAAAATGGCTCTTCTCGCGTCTGGTGAAATCGGAGCTGGTTTGAAATCGATGAGGATCTCTTGGTCATCCGGTGGCTCTATTTCTCGTGGTTTTTTCACTGTCTCCGTCGATCTAATTGCGGACACCGAGGAAGGTCTTGGCTCTGGCTCGCCATTGAGGTTTCTCTTGTTACCGATGTTTACGTAATGGGGAATCGCTTTCGGTGATTCTTCCGGCGGTGTGTCAACCAGGAAGGGTGACCGTGGCGGCTCTTCGCTTTGAGTCCTTTGCAAAGGCTCGTGTTCCGTTACTCCCTCGTCCGCTGACGCCGCTCCACCCGACGACGATATTATCGTTCCACTCCCACCCCCCAATGGCGTTCCCAATTGACCAGCCTCCGAATAGCTCTTTGTCAATTTTCTACCGTTCAAAAAACCATTCGTCTGCGCTCCTTGACTCACCATCTTCACCCGGTGAATTGTTCGCGGACTTAAAGTCACCGGAGCTCCTCGACGACTGTTTGCTGGCGTTGCTTCCGTTTGCGTTGCTTGCGTTTTCATGCCCCCTCGCTTTGGTGCTTTTTCTAATTGTTTTATCAAACACAAGGAAATCGATTATAAACCCAACCTTGTCAATGCCACGAGAAGACAACGATTAATTAATTAATAATTATCCAATTAATTGTTGTCGTATGAATTTGATACGAAAAGCAATGCGACGTAGTCGCTCGCGATTTACACGTCGCAACGTACCGAGAACAAGAACGCGAGGCTCCGGCGGTGCCGACACGGGATACGGACTCATGCCACTGCTCGGAAACGCACTCGCCAACGAGCCCTGCACCGTCGGTTGCGAATCTATCAGACGCTCTTGATTGTGATTTCCTGCTCTTGGTGGACTCTTGCTCAATGGCATTTCGAACGACGTCAGTGTATGCGATCTCGCGAAACTCACGTGCTTCGGGCCTTTGTTTATTCCTGGACTCTGATGGCAATTTACGGCCGATGGTAACACCGGCCTTGGTCCTTCCATCTTGCTCGACTCCTCGTCCTCTGGTAGCCAACTGTATCTGTCCCAGTTATCGTATAGCTTTCTCTTTATTCATTCTCAGAAACCGACTTTCAAAAAATTTAAATAAAAACAATTTCCCAAATGATTTTGACTTTTTTTTCTTTTTTACCGAATCGATAAATATTCTTTGCAGTTTGTAAACGATCGTTTGTAATTGTCATTGAAAATTGATCAGATATCGTCCATCATCGTCCTCGCCATTTATCGTACAATTTTCTTTCCATTTATAAGCAAAATTCGATTTTCAAGAAAATTTCGAAAAAAAATTGTTACTCGTATTGATTTTTGTGATATTTTTCCTCTTTATCAAAATGATAAATATTTCTTGCAGTTTGTAAATGATCGTTTGTAATTGTCATTGAAAATTGATCAGATATCGTCCATCATATCGTCCTCGCCACTTATCGTACAATTTTCTTTCCATTTATAAGCAAAATTCGATTTTCAAGAAAATGTCGAAAAAAAATTGTTACTCGTATTGCTTTTTGTGATATTTTTCCTCTTTATCAAAATGATAAATATTTCTTGCAGTTTGTAAATGATCGTTTGTAATTATAATTGAAAATTGATTAGATATTCGTCCACCATCGTTCCTGCTATTTATCGTACAACTTTCTTTTCATTTATAACCAAAATTCGATTTTCAAGAAAATTCGAATAAAATTGTTATTCGTATCGATTTTTGTAATCATTTTTTTCGCTCTTAATTACATCGATAAATATTAATTGTTTGTCAATTATCGGGTATTTAGGATTTTGAAGCGTTGGTCCTCGAGCAGGCCAGGACCCTCGGGAATAGGATTATGCAATATATCGAAGAGGGGCTAAGACTTATGTAGCAATCACTCGAGATGACTGACCTCTTTGGATCGGATGCTGTGCAAAATGAGGTAGGTCTTCGGCGGAAGTAGGAACTCTCGACCCGGTCGTCGTCATCGTCGTCGTCGTCGTTTTTATCAAGGGCATCGTTGTTGGTATGATCGTAACGCGACGTTGGTATCGTTCTTGTCGAATAAGTCGAATAAGGCTGCTGATACAAAATCTGCAGTGGCTTACGAGGATAAGGAGCGTCGCATATGTTCTCGTCGCTCGATGCGCTTCTCACGCACGCTGATAAAATAGAAACTTTGCTCGTAACTGCGCAAGGCGATGGTCCTCTCGTTGATAAACAGCCGAATATTCCGCTCGACGAACGTTCCACCGCGTCCAATTGACGACTCGTTATGCAATATTGCTCCTTTATGTCTTCCCGCGAATACAGAGGCGTTGCCAGCCTCTCCCAATTCGAATGTATCGTGCTCGTTACGTGAAGATCCACTTGCGTCGAAACGTCCACCTGTCCAACATTTTTTTTACTTTTTTTTTTTTTTTCTTTCCACTTTTTTCTTCATCCCCCTTCGAAGCTTCGAATCTTCCTAACTCCTTTTCCCTCTTCACTTATTCATTGAGCCTCGCTCAAGATCGTTCCGTATACATTTGACCTTGGCCCAATTGGCCACTTATTTTGATTAAATTTCAAACATTTTCTCTCCAGAAGTTTCTGTTTTGTTTTGTTAATTTTGTGGATATTCATGCGTAACTTTTTATCGAATGCAACAATTTGGATAAATGCTCGTTTTTTAATCGAAGCTTTTTCAAGGTCATTGAGAATTTGTTTTTTTCAACGAATTTATTTTATTCGGTGCTCGATGAATCTTGGCTAAATTTTTTGGCTAAATTGGTTGTTGACTATAAAAAATGGAACAGCTGCTATTTTTCAAGTTGCTTTTAAAAATAACTCTGGTAAGAATTTTTTCTTTTCTGATTCGCGAGACTAGTCGAACGAGAACCTGAACTGTCATCGATATCTTGATGGACCGGAGCTGTCATCGGAACGTTTTAGGACTGCGACGTCATACTCACTATTCGGCCTGAATGTCATCGCTGACCAATTGGATTCGCCGAACTGTCACGAAGAAACTTTGATTCCATGTTTTACTCACAGCTCTCGTAAAAAACGAGAAACTGTCTTCGGGAAAAAAAGAATACCCTAATCGTGTCTTTCGAAAATACTATACGAACCGCGCGCCGTTGTGAAAGAAAAACATCAAAGGCTGTCTGGAGCCAATTAAAAATTGTGAGGATTCACGATTTTCTTTTGGCACCGATTCCTCCTTTTATGGAACAGCAGGGTCCGTGCTAGTAGCTTTTGATCATTCCGTCGTGGGTTTTCCCTCAAACTTTGAATACAATCCTAACGATCGTTGCTCGACGTTTCGCTCGCCACTATCATTCGTTCACACAAGAATTTTCCTATTTTTGAAGAATCGTATCGATCGGTTGAAAAATCGTTGCCCGACAGAGTTGACGGGCTGGGAGATTTTTCTACATTCGTAATTATCGTCGCTCGATCAAACGTCAAGTCCTTGAGAATTTGATGGTCGAAAAAATTCCTCAGAACTTTTTTTTTATTGACCAGCTGGAAAAACGAAAGTCTCGCTTTGACATTGCCATTTTGTCACGTTTTGCAACTGCCTGTATCGGGGTTTGTGCTGGTAGCGCGTGGCTGATGAAGGACGAGGGTTGGAGGAGTTACGTGGGTTTGTAGCGAGTGATGAGAATATTACCTAGTTGCTCGATCGCAGGGATGGATTAACCGGGACATAATGAATGTGGAACATGCCTCGAGGCTTTCGGAATAATGTAACATGGCGATAAATGAGCGAGAACGAGACGAAACACAATGCGTACTCTACCTGCTGTCGGAGAAACTTTTCTCCGCTAACACACACGTCAAAGATGTACGAGGACATTTTTTCTCCCGCAGCCTTCCATGACGTCCAAGAAACCCTTGAATCGTATTCGACCAGCAAACGACCCGACGAACACATGTTTCTCCTTTATTTATTTATTTCTATAATTATTTTTTTTTTTTTCGTGTATTCTCTTTATTTTTGTCGGAAATTTATTAGAAATTTTTTTATTTTGAAAAAGTAACGAAAATCGTTGATTCAACCATCACCTTGGCAAACGAGGAGACTCTCTCAAATACGAAAGCACAACTTTGCTCACCTGCTGATCAGTGTAACTACTCAACTAGCCAACTCTTCAAACTACCTAATCAGTCATTACATAACCTGGAGGAAGTCGAAACTAATTATTCATCCGTACAGAACGAAACAACTGGGAACAAGTATACTTATCATTCCAGCCTCTGTGTCTGTCACACTGTTAAAACGATCGTTTCGAATTGCCAACTTTTCTAATTTGCTACAACTTTTCGCTGACGATGCGTGACTCAATTTCGTGTGTTTCGAACTGTTTTCAAGAGTTCGTTGCTCCGTTGGACGTTGTTGACGAAAACGATTGACGTTCCCATACGACGAGCTTTGTCTTTATGGGTTTTGGAATTTTCGCTAATAATGGAGCCTTCGTTAATTATAGGAGTTCGGTGACCTTGAAGATCGAGAACTTTTTGGTGACGATGAAAAGTGGTCGATGGTTGAGAATCTGCTGCGAGAAATCATGAAAAAAAACCATCGTTTGCAAACCTGAGGATAATTAGCGGTGGTCTGGACGTTGTAGACGTTGCGGCGATGATCGGAGGTTGGTTTGGCAGGTCCGTAAGCGGGATCGAGGTTTCTCGGATCCATTGAGATTTCGGAAGAATTAATGAGGCCACGATAGCCTCGTGGCTTTTCCAGTGGTCGACTGACGTTCATCGGGGTTCCCGCCATGTTGAGCAATCCAGCGATTACGATGAAAATTCAATCGAAAATTGGCATTTCGCGATAAACAAAATGTTTGTATATCTTTGTGCGATCGAGTATGGAAAACACGTGTTTCGGAGATATTTTCCTCTCGTTGAGTATCGCCAGGCGAGTAAACCGCGTGTGTGCTTTGTTACGCTGAATCGTCGACCGCACCCGACCCCCTTTACGACCTCTCGTCGTCAGGGCGGCTTATCGATTTGCCCTTATACACCGCGCCAAGGGCCACACAACTCGACAGGTACGGCCACTACCAGCAGCTGCCCGGTCGGTGCATCCACGCATACCGACCGTTCCTCAAAAATTACTCCACCAACCGCACAAACATTGAGAAGATTATCGTCACAACTATTTTTTCGTTATTATTATTATTATTATTATTATTATTATTATTTCATTATTTCATGTTTGTTGTTTAAATTGTTATTTTTCTTGTAATTTATCCAAAAATGATTACGTGGATTATTTTAATTCAATTTATTGTCCTGGGACGAGGATCGACAAAGCAGAAATAATAGAATGTTGGAAAATCGCTCCCAAAAAATGCGATTCACTCGTGAAGCACATTCGCGTACAGCAGCATCCCCGGATGATTTTCTTGTTAACGAACGGACGGAAAATTGATTGCCTTACCAGCCCCGTTTCATCGACAGCGACCATCGAACTCTCGCGCTCTACGATTTTCAACAACCAAAAAACAACAACAACATTCGCACGACTGATTATGACAGTTGTCACACACGTGACCGATGGGTTTACGATCCCAACTGGGGCAAACCGATCGAGGGGATGTTCCGCGCAAGATTAAAACACAGCGATTACAATTGATTGGCAAGCGCGATCGATGCTTCTTGATGTTTTATTCCCCGATGCGATATTTCGTTTTCGGTTTTTTTTTCCATCAACTGACTCTACGCTCGTGTTTTTTGGCAAAACTTTGAATTTATTTGATTTTTTTGTTTGTGTCGGTGTGTGTGCGTGTGTTTGTGTTTGTGTGTGTACGTGTACGTGTGCGTGTGTGTGTGTGTGTGAGAGAGTGTGTGTGGGTTTTTCTTAAGAGTTTATTTTATTTTTTAGAAATGCGGCCTTAACGGGCGAGGCATCCTCGCAGCACCGCGCGTTCAATCTACACTCGTCCTCCTGGGCCACCGACCAAGGGGTTTATAACCCAAAGACTCCGCGAGAGAGAGCCTTCCAGAGAGTCGCTCGTTTTGCGCCCGCGTGACAGCGACGGCTTCCTTCCTTCCATCCCCTTTTCAACTTACTCACGGACACGAATTTCTCTCTCGGGGGAAAAACATGCCGCGCTTGCGTTCATCCTCCTCTCTTCGGTCCAGTTGGTGTCACACTCCCCAATCGACTCTGTTGTAGCTTTTTGTTTCATCCCTTAACACGTCGTGCCGACCGATCGTACGCTCGGACTCTTCACTATCGACACACCATTTTTCTTCTCATTCGTTCATCGGATAAGGAGAAACTTTCGCGGTGCTGCTCTGCCACGGATACCAAAGATTTCTGTCGGATTCAACAGGCTCTGATTGTTCGGTCGCTTGTTCGATTTTGTCCATTATTTGGGAACTCGGAAAAATTAACTTTTGTGCTGAGAGAATGATCATGAGCCGGCCGAACGGTCATCCAACAGAGTAACGGCCTCCCTCGAGAATCTGCGATTACTCTGGTGGTATGGTTATTGCTCGCTGCTGGACCCAAACACCGACCCATCGCTATTATAGTTCGATCTGTTTCTTACATTTTTGCTGATTCATTGAAGACTTTTGAAATTGTGTGAAGCTGTTTTATCGAATATTATTAAGCTACTTTCGAGATTTATTGAATTATCGATAAGCTCGGAAGGAAAAGATAAGATTCCATGGGCTTGGAGTAAAATTTTTCTTCGGCTCCAGAGGACAGGAGGATTTCTTATCGGAATTTCTATCGGTTTCGAAAAGTCATTCGAATATCCTATCGACAACTCAAAAGTTACTTCACATCGAAGATTTAGGGGAGATAAAAAAAATAACTGGAGTTGCGAAAAATAAATAACGAAATCAATTGCACATTCTGCCTACGGCATGCGGAAAGGGAGGGGGCGGACAAAAACCGATAAAAATAGGCAATGTAATCGCACAGACGCCTGTATAAGATTCTATCGTGAGCGATGCGGGGCTTAACAATTCTCGTTGCTATCTATCCCAAGTTTTCCTCCAGGGAGCTCACGCGGAACAGCCAGTTTCTCTTTTACCGAAATTCGCAAGAGGGAGACAGAAAATGAATAATTTTTCCATCACCTTTCATCCCAAACTACCTCGTCGATGTTTTATCGACGATAATTATTAATTAGTAATTAAAATTAATCAAAATATCATCGTTTTTCACGAAATCGATTTTTTCAATATTCTTCACAATTTGCCAGTATATCGCGACGTTGCTTTTTGTTTTTTTTCTTCTTTGAACTTGATATTTTCAGGGAAAATGTTCTAAAAATGAAGTTATTGAAAAATTGAATATTTTTACGTTTTCCTTCGGCGAGCATGACGTTCGTTGAGAGCGCCATCTGCGCTCAGCAGCTCGTAAATAAACAAAGAAATTTATAGAAGCCCAGTAACCGCCGTCGGCCTCCTCAAGAGCTTAGTTCACTTCCCGATCATCGTTCATGAAAATCTTCAGAGCTATCAATTTTCGTTTAACAAAACAAAACTTGTGAACCGTACGGTTCGGAGCTGTGACGAATGGATTTTCGATCGTGTCGGTAAACAAACTTTTCTTTCCTATCGAGTGCATAACTCACCGAAACTAATCGCCAACTATTTCTCTATTCGACAAATAAAACCAAAAGGAAAATATGTCAATAACAAGTACACGCGAGAAAAAATCTTGATTTTCATTACGGACGAATAAATCAAGTTGAAAAACTTAAGTGACCTTCGAAATATCAGAAAAGAATGAAAATTAATGAAATAAATGTGGAGCAATGAATAAAAATAATTGAAAAATTGATAATCGGAGAATTTTGAAAAAATTCGATATTCCAGAGAAGAATTCGGAAACAAAATCATGTAAAAAAAAGTTTCTGGGAAATTGACTGTTCGAATTTTGAAATTTCGAGAAATAATTCGAAAAAGAAATAAAAAAAAAAGAAAAATGGCGATATGAATGGAAATTTATTGTGAAATTGATAATCGACGTGGAAAATAGTTTTATGAAATGCATTCTGAGAATAGAGTTGTATTGAACGTGGGTGGTGTACGTCACGAAACGTATAAAGCAACATTGAAGAAGATACCAGCGACCAGACTCTCCAGACTTACCGAAGCACTTGTCAATTACGATCCAATACTGAACGAGTACTTTTTCGATCGTCATCCCGGTGTCTTCGCTCAGGTACTTAATTACTATCGCACCGGAAAGCTTCATTATCCGTCTGACGTCTGTGGACCTCTTTTCGAAGAGGAGCTCGACTTCTGGGGACTCGATTCCAATCAGGTTCGTTGAATGTTTAAGAACCTTCGGTCTCTGCGCTTCTTTTGTATCGCTCAGAGGCAGCCAAGCTTTTCTCCTTTTCTTTTCCATGGATATAAAAATACTGGAATTACCATTGTTTACTTTGGCCACGGTTTATGGACGAGGGAAAATGCTTTGATCGTTCTCATTTTATTTCATTTATTCTCGCCGGCTTGTTATTTTCGTCGGGCAATTTCTACACCTTTCTTACATTCTTCCAATGAATTTTCAGTCTGCTCTACTCTTTACCGTCAGCTACGAAACCTCCGACGCTTTAAATGTTTCTGCTCTTAAATAATTACATTTTTATTTTATTTTTATGCTTTCTGTCCAGCGGCTTTATTCGCGGTAAGAATTATTCTTCTGTGGGCTCCTGAAAATTTAGTATACAAACAAAAACATTGGAAACTTCTTGTTTTCACAAAAGGACCTGTAACTTTTTTCTCATCGAAATTAAATGGTCAGTTTTTTTTTTTTAACTGAAAATAATTCGCATCATTCGTGGATTAAAAAAACAATGACAGCGAAATGAAAACTGGGTTCCTTTATTTTTGTAACATTGTTCGAGCTTCGACGCTCAAATAAATTAGACTCGAATTATTTGATGAGACTCTTTCAATATGTAAAATTTTTTTTTTAAATTATTTAAGTAATAATTCGAATTTCTCGTTCACGTGTCTGACGATGAAAAATTTCTTGTTTTCACAAAAAACCTGTAACTTTTTTCTCATCGAAATTAAATGGTCTGTTTTTTTTTTTAACTGAAAATAATTCGCATCATTCGTGGATTAAAAAAACAATGACAGCGAAATGAAAACTGGGTTCCTTTATTTTTGTAACATTGTTCGAGCTTCGACCCTCAAATAAATTAGACTCGAATTATTTGATGAGACTCTTTCAATATGTAAATTTTTTTTTTTAAATTATTTAAGTTATAATTCGAATTTCTCGTTCACGAGTCTGACGATCAAAAACAACAAAATTAAAACCTGTTTTCTCTATTTTTATTTAATTATTTTTCTGCCTATTCTTTCGAAATTTATTGACTGGAATTATTCCATGAAACTCGTTCAATAATGCAGGAAGAAAACTTGACAATTATGTGGGAAGCTCGCTGAATTAAATAATTGACAAAGTAATTGTTAATATTTGAGAAATAATTATTAAAAAACAACAATAGATGTTGATGCAATTGGTAGACACTACGTATTCGGGTCTGATTCTTTAATGAAGAATTTCGGTTGGATGTTAGAAATGGAAAATATGGATTACCAATCGAAATTCCAGCGCAGCTCGCGAACGTCTATTTTTAATTTTGCTTTTTCGTATTAACTAAGCGCACGTTCAAACCGCACTATAACATTGAACTCGCTCGTAAACCATACGGGCCACCCAACATTAACGCGCTTTAACGTTCTCATAAACACACCGCGTCGTTGCGTATTTTAGAATCTTTTAGGACGAGAGAGCAGTATGGGCAGCGTTTTTTCTCTCTCGCTCTCCACTTTCCATAGAGTGCTTAACCGTTCGAACTACCACGTACAGACAAAGCAACATAACTTATGAGCCAATATATCAATTATTAGCTTGACCATTCTGCTGAATAATTGATACATCAATTATTTCTCTCGCGAGCTGTGAATTTTCGCGAACAAGGACGAATTCCTGTGCCTTTTGTCCTCTTTGAATGCGCAGCACTCGAGTCCAAATAATGCTCGTGATTTAATTAACAAAATAGTATTTTTTCATGTGTTTTTTCTTGAAAAAAAAAATTTTAACAAAATTTGAAAAATTCACGTGGGAAAAAGTACAAAAATAATCGAAATCGTTGAATTAAAATTTTAATTCAATTATTTCGGTGGATTGTGTTTACTTATTCATCAAAATTATCGATAAACATTTATCTGCAATGTACGAGATAATAATTTCATAAAAAAAGGGGCGAGGATTTGTTGGTTTTGATGATTTTATTCATTAGGAAGATAATGAAGGACATGAAGAATGACGATGAGTGTCTAAATGAAATTAATAGGTTGAGCCTTGCTGTTGGAGCACGTACAGCATACATCGTGACACTCAGACAACATTGGCCATATTGGACAAATTAGAGGTCGACAGCGAGCCACTCGGGGAGAAAGAAGTTGCTCGTTTATTCGGTTTCGAAGAGGATTATACGAGGGGAAATTTAACAAAATGGCAGCTATTACGTCCTCGTATATGGGCGTTATTCTATGAACCGTATTCCTCGATACTTGCCAAATTGATAGCCTCCATTTCGGTCCTTTTCATCTGCCTATCAGTCTTGTCATTTTGCCTTAAAACCAATGCGACATCCAGACAAGTTCACCATTCACGAACTATCATTGAAAACATTGAGGCACCTATTCGCCTAACCAATTCAACCCAAATCGGCATCAAATGTCACAATCAGCTGGACCCGCAGGTTCCAGACAACCTTCGAAATGGCATCGAGGCACATCGATTCTTTTACTATCTCGAACATTCCTGCAACGCTTGGTTCACTCTCGAAATTGTTATTCGATTTTTGGTGAGTTTTCGGCCGTCGAGAATTCGACGAAGATTTTTTCAAATTTATTGAACTCAATTTTCGTTTTTTTTTTACATTTTTTTTCAGTTTTTTTTTGGGGCAGTCAAGTTGCGATTATTTCGTTTTTAATTATCACAGTTTACAGGTGACTCCGAGCTTCAGAAGCTTCCTCGTATCGCCCATAAACGTCATCGATATGGCAGCCATCTTGAGCTTCTACAGCGAGCTAATGATCTCCTCCAGTCGCTTCCTCGAAGTCTTTTCAATCGTTCGAGTACTTCGGTTATTCAAGTTGACGAGACACTCTTTAGGCTTGAGAATTCTTATGCATACCTTCAAAGCCTCTGCCAAGGAACTCACTCTTCTCGTTTTTTTCCTTCTTCTTGGCATTGTACTTTTCGCCTCGCTCGTCTTCTACGCCGAGAGGCTACAGGTATCATTTGTGTTTTTCTGCTTTTTTTCGGTGCATACTTTCGTATGCACGTGTGTGTCACTCTGATCGCGTGTTAAGTTGCATTTACCTAACTCGAAAATGTCTGGTGCGATGTACTAAATCGTTTCAACTAACTTTCATAACTCTCTGCTCGAATGGTACATTTCCGGCAGTTAGTACGTTACCATCTTCGATCTCAAAGAATTGGGAAGACGTACTACCGTGGTTAATGTCAAATAGTTCGTGCAACGATGGAAAACGAGCCTGAGATTCAAATTTTGATTTAAAAAAAATCGAATGTAATTGAAAAAATACACGAAATAATTTTTTTTTCATTTCTCAATTAGTTCTCGTGTGGGATCGAGAAAAAAAATGTTTAAAAAGCTAAAAAAATGTACAAAATCTTTTTTTTTTGGAAAAACTGATTTTCGAAATTATCATCGAGCAATGGGCGAATGCTCGGTGGATTCTTATCTGGTCTTCCAAGCTCTACAGCCCAGTCGGTCACCTACTCGGTCAGGTGACCGCTCAGCCCTTCACAGGCTTCTCCATCAATAGCTGAATGGACAGCAGTTTTTTTTTTCCCTTAAATTCTTTCATCGTGGTGACTATCTGAAAATGAGTAAAAATAAAAATCCGATAGAGTTATTGCGTAAAGGCTAAGACTGCCTGTAAAAAACACTCTCGGCCGTCGCGCCGGAACTCGCTAATTAATCGAGTGCACTGCGATCGAATGGGCCCAGAAAAAACGGCCAAGCACAGTGGGAAATAATTCACATTTAATGAATAATAATTAAAAAATAAAAAATAAAAAAATAAAAAATAAAAAATAATTAAAAAATAAAAAATAAAAAATAATTAAAAAATAAAAAAAATAAATCAAAAATAATAATGAAGCAGGAACAGGAAAATTATTAACAATAAAAATGCTCATTGTCATTTTTTCGATAACCGATTTGCCAGAAACGAAAAATTACGCTCGAAAAAATGTTCATTCGAGAAAAAAAAGTTTTGGGGTGACAAGGGAAACGCGATTCTTTGGATATTGTTGAAAAATCAAAGTCCTTTGCAATCTCGTTCGAAGCTCATAATACACAATGAAAAAAATAATATTGTAGAGAAGAGAGACACGAGCACATTGCTATAGCAGTTCATCATCTAGTTAGTTTTAGTGAGAGCGCCAATCACTGTAGTTTCCTCTGAAGGGAAGCGCATGTTGTACCACTTTGCGTGCGTGTTTTGGTCCTCGCGTGATACACCGCGCTTCGGTTCTTTCCAACTCCATACCGAGTTACGGAGTCGACGCTCTACGTACCGGGTGTTCTGCATCATTTGGTCCGAAAGCTCGTAAAGGAAAAATAAAAAATGCAGACCGAACAGACTTTGAGCTGAAATTATTTCGTGTGATTGAGAGCGCGGTGGGAAATCTGGCTCGACCTTGAGCGCTGAAATCAAGCTCGTGCAGCAAGCCCAGGCTCCAAGGTTTGCACGGCAATCAACATTTTTTTTTTTACAGCATTTTCACAGAGACAAACAATTATAAAAATGAGTGTTTTTCTCGTTTTCGAAAGTCACGATGCTCGCAGTTCTGGACTTGTTGAGATAATCCATTTACTTAATGAGATTCACAACTTTTTCCTTTCCTAGCATCAACGCCACTTTCTTTCAATGTTTACATAGAATTTCCCTCCATATAGGTCACCCTATATTTATGTGCTCGATGTAATATATTATATACTCACGCTATGGATACTCCGCGGTGTGGATGGAGCTTTGCTACGAGAAGGTGTGTGCGTGTGTGGGTAAAGCTCCAGATACAGTTTCGGACAAACTATAATATTGAGTTTGAGGGGTGCGTGCTCTTGTTTCAGGAGAACCCGAAAAACGACTTTCACAGTATACCCGGTGGACTTTGGTGGGCACTTGTTACCATGACGACCGTAGGATATGGCGATATGACACCAAAGACTTTTCCAGGAATGTTGGTCGGTGGCCTATGTGCTCTCGCCGGTGTACTCACTATCGCACTTCCGGTTCCCGTTATCGTCAGTAACTTCTCCATGTTCTATTCTCACACACAGGCAAGAGCATCTCTTTGATCCAATGTGTTCGCGTTCATTTTTATTATTTTCATTTTTTCCATGTCCAACATTCCAACTTTCGATTATACAAAACTGCTCTTGGAGCTTGTGTCCTGTACACGGAATGCCATCGAAGAAACTTCCCTCTCATCCCAAATAGGAAAGCCACTTGTTTTTGTGACCTTTTCCTTTTTATTGTTGTGACCGATTCCGGAACATTGCCCTCGTAATCCTCGTCATTCGTCGACAACAGCAGCTCCCAGCATCCTTTTTCCATCCGAAAGAAATGATCGTTCCTATTGGCACTTTTGCCTTTTTATTATTATGTTTTTTCGATTTTTACAAAATTGGTAGTTTAACCATTTTTCTTATTGGCCTATCTTGCTTTTTATAGTCTATCGAGTGTCCTTGGGTCGCTCTCATATTCGCTTTTCCTTTAGGCACGTAGCAAATTACCGAAACAACGCAGGAAAATTCTTCCCGCTGAAGGTCCGCGTCATGGACGCAGAAATAAACAACAACTGCTTCCTAATGACTTTGACAATTGTGACGCGCAACAGACGACACTCGTGAACTCAAGGAATCGGCGAAATGTTGTTCCATTCATGCCACGTTCTCCTACCAACGCTCTTCAGGTTGCTACTCAGTTGCAGGTTTGCCAACCAGTTGCACTTTTCCGACTGCAACCTCCTTGAGGATCGCTAAACTCATTTTCTTTTTTTTTTTCTCTTTTTCGTGCTGCAACAACGTTTCCTCCGAAGGATTTCTCATTCTTGTTGGTTACGTTTTTTCTTTTTTCTTTCGAAACTCTTGTCCATGGGTCTCTGGGACCCAGGCCACGTTGCTCGCCCACTGCTTCGTCTGCGAAACCCCATTTCTCGCGGTTTCTTTTTTTTTTCTGTATCGCAATGTTCTCGAGCTTTTGGATCTGTTTCGTTATTCTTATTTCAAGGTCACGCAATGTTCGAGCTTGATTCATCTACCGGAATCACGTGTCGATCCAGCCGACAACCAAGTCACCAATCCCGCAGGCTTATCGATCGAGAAAGAGTCAACGGAGACGAATGAGATGCTCGAATGCGAACCCCGGCGACACTCGTCCGGGTAATTAACTTGAAATATTCACAAACGAATAAATCATTCTCTTTCGTGTTTATCGAGTCTCATAAATTTTATTCACGAGGTACAAACTTTGTTGGCTGATCCAATTGATTTGGAAATATATCGGAGAACCAAGGGGCAATGATTGATTTTAAAAACCGCGTTGACAGAGACTCAGCAACCGTTTTGCCTTGATGACACTGTTGTAAAGTAGTTCGCCAGCCAATTCTTCACGAATATGCTCGACGGGACACCGATAAAAAGAATTTAAATAATCTCTCGAAACGTCGGGACCAAAATGGAAGGTTTGAGAATAATTAAGATGTTTAAAAGGTGAAAGGACAGCGAGAGAAAAAGAGAGACGGAAAAATGTCGCGTGAGCAAAATGTGGCAAGGGGCAGAGAAGCGAGTTGCAAAAAAAAAAAAATGAAAAGAAAACGCGAGAGAGAGAGAGAGAAAGAGAGAAAGAGAAAAAAGATTTTATGGATGAGGAGACGATACAGTAAACGAAGAGAGTCGAAGCTTGGCTTGTTTTCGCAAAGGCGCAGGCGTCCCATCGACCAGAAGGACCGAACTACCACGACTCGCGTTCCGGAGTCCGGCCACACGAGTCCTAGTCCCAATGAGAAAGAATAAGAGCAACGAAGACACGAGCAAGACAGAAAGACCTCGTTATACATCGCGGAGAACACGATTGCGTCTAAAAGCCTCCTCCGACCTGTACAACATTTTTTTTTTCCTTTTTTCTCTTTCATAAACCTTTGTTGATACTCTTGATAGAACGTTCGAGGGTAAACATCCGCACTATTGAATTTTATTCCTCGCCCTATAATAATATTCGCATCAATTGTTTGTACATGGAAATTCAGTTTTCTTTCACCAGCTTTCAGGAATTTATTTAATCCACGTTTCTCGCCTTTCCTCCCTCCAATCATCAGCCAGAAATATTCTTACAAACACAATGACTAACGTCTACAAATTTCCCTTTCGAAATGCCTCTAATTCGCAGTCAAATTCTCGTTCTCAGCGCTTTTAGTTTTCGTCGTGTTTCGGAAAGCAAATTGCACATTGTCGTTCCGAGCCACACACTTTTCTTGGCATCCAATTCACGTGCAACTTGGAATTGGGGACTCGGAGTTTTTGGGGATTACTGATTAGGAATCTGACCCAGAAAAGAGGAAAATTTTAATTTCTTGTTTTTGGTTTTTTTTTTTTTTTAACGGAAATGATTGGAGGAAAATTTTTTAAGAAAATCTGATGATTAGTTTAGAGTGTGTCGAGCTTGTGGAAAAATTACGATTCCGATGTTTACGCAAGTTTCGTGGGATTTAATTTGTCGAGGGAAAAGTACGAAATTCGACATTTCATTTATTTGTGGCTTTCGTACGATCAGGGGAAAAGGTCTGTTCATATTTACTCAACATTTTTATACGAGAGTCGCCGGAGCTCCCTGAAAGCTCCGACCAATTGAGTGGCACAACGTAAGTCCGTTCGTGACTTGAAGGCTTAAAATAAATATTGATTAATGTTGAAGAAAAAAAAGCACACAAAATTGAAGAAAAATGAAAAATATTTATCTTGAAATTAATTAATTTAGAAATGTTGAGTCGAGCGTCTGAGGGTCTGCAAAAATGATGAATTCATTCATTGAGCCCGCTAATTAATTTTCCAACATTGTAACACCTCGAATTCCATAACTCGGGAGAAAGATCGAGTCCGAAGGCTCACAGAATTGGCTGCTTGCCCTCTTCGTGTCGTAACGACATTAAGGAGATTCTAAACGCCCTCTCAGTTGATGTCACGTGATACCCAAGGTGGCGCCACCTCCCACTCGCTCTGGTGATCCCCGTGCGTGCTTAACCTCACTTTAAGGTCCGTCGAGAGCATCATCGCCTCGAAATACGACAATGTAACTATCGCGTACAGACCTTTTTCATTCATTACTTTCTAACTCGACTAAAATGGAATCGGTAACTACGTTTCCCCAAAAAAAAATAGTATCGTCACACGAAAATGTACCAAATTCAAAATGGCTGGACGATCTCTTCGTGCCAGCTCGAGAGACTACGTAATAAATCGTTTTACCAGCACAAGCCAGCAAACTTTTCCATCCTCGTTCATTAACATCGATCGCGATAATTTCATTAAAATCGTGTTGCAAAGTTTCGCGTTCAAAAATCGAATCCACAAACGTACATTCACAATTTTATTGGAAACCGTCAAAACTTCATTGAAAACGTTCAACTTAACGATTTTCAGAGACTGACAGAATTTTCATCATTTTTGGAACAATTTTTACAGAAAGTCTCTACAAAGAGCGGATTTTGTCATTCCGCAATCTTACATTTTGCTGACAGGCTCTTTAGAAACCAAATACTGTCGAAATTACGAAAATAATTAAATTTTCGAAATTCAATCGACCTCGTTTTTTCAACAAATCAAGTTCCCAGTGAACATGCCGTTGCTGACAAAAGGGAAAAAGAAAAACTAAATAACAAAGCGTTCAGCATTCATTACGATTTAAACTTTTGGTAGGAATTGCCTTAACCGATAGAACTGACACGTGTTCCTCGTGTTGGTACACCGGAAGAGTACATACGAGCCTCGTCCAGATTTGCAACGAGAATGAGAGA
>JBAJMU010000004.1:12521154-12605926 GCA_037952995.1 Hyposoter didymator | reverse complement strand
GAGGGGGGGGGGGGGGGGGGGGGGTGTAAGCGGAAAGTACGAGGGTGGAGGGTGAGGAGGGAAATGATATACCTCGAGGAATGGTCTTATGTACGTACGGCTATTAAAAGCTTCTGCCTAACGTTGAAATACGAGTTTGAAGTTGTATTTATCCTAGAGATGGATGAGGCTGATGAAGAGAGAGAGAACGAAAGGGATGAATGAAGAGCGGAGTGGAGGAAAGAGCGAGAGAGAGAGAGAGAGAGGGGGAGAGACGAAAGAAAAGAGCGAGAGAGAAAAAGCCAACGGGTACGATATAAAAGAGCCTCTTGATTAGTTCGTGGGTGACGCGGGAAGCCTCCTCCTTGGCTGCTTGGACCACATTCGCTGGATTATCCTTGCCTCGTCTTTTTTTTTTTTTTTTTTTATCGACGAAACGAACCGCGAGGCTTTTCTTCCCTTTTACAGATCATGGAAGACGATCCACTCGATTTCGCGGCTATTTTAGCACATCCGCTTCAAAGCACCCTTCACAGCCAATATACATCCCGTTATTATCGGCCGATTATATCATTCATTCACCAAGGAATCTCCTTCCCTTCGATTAACCCCTTGAGCTTAATTTTTTTTTTGGTTTTTCTTGAATTATTTTATCATTTCACGAAATTATTCGTTTTTTTTACTCTTTCTCGTGGTTTTGCATTTCATGGGATTCGTTGGAAGATGAAACTCTGGGATTCAGTTTTTTTGATGTGAAATATGTTTGCACTCGAATAATTCGGCTGATGGAAATGTTGTTGATAGTTTGTTGAGGTATTTTTGATCGCAGGTTGGATCTGGAGAAGGGTGGAAGAGTAATGGGCGGAGGTTTTGAGGGTTATGCTTTGATGTGGCTTATCCATACACTCTGGGGGCTCTCTCGGTGGTGGAAGAATTCGGTGGGAGGTCCGTCGTTGAAAGGTACTTGAGAAATATTCAGCGACAAGCTATTCATCACTCTCCAAATGGGTCTAAAGCCTTGTGTGCTCTCGTTGTATGTAGTCTATCGTAAAAAGCAAACCACCCCGTCATCTACGTCGATGATGTCGCCGACGCAGTTGTGCCTGTCCTCGTTGATCGAGCTCTCTCCCCGCTTGGAAAAAAACTCTTGGCACACAAAAAGAGAAGCAAATACGCGCGCGCCCAGATTCCAAGCTCGCGTTTTGCTCCTCGCCCTAAAACCACAATCGCTGCCTCACCTTCCCAAGATTTTGGAATTCGTAAGAGTGAAATCCTCAACCCCTTGATTCTCCGCGATGCACGCTCGAGTAGATTTTCATTATTTACTGCATAGCCCAATGCCAGGCGATCGTGACTTCGTCCTCAACTCGAAGCAGATGCTGCTTTTTCTCCTCCATTTCTCATTTCCGTTTTCCCCGTTTCATCCGCTGCTAATTATCAATTAATTACTCTTTGACTTTATATCCAAAAAGAGAATTATAGCCTGACCTCCTTTCATCGGTTTTTCACCTTCTACCCTTTCTGCTATAATGCTTTTCTCTTGCTCTCTGACGATTTTCACATTTTCTGTCTACGTCTGTTTACGTTTCTATGAAACTCGATGGTGTGCGGTTTTTTTTTTTTCTGTATTTTTTAACCCAAACTTCACGTTTTACTGTCTTACGGTCGGAGGATTGATTTTTATTCCTGCAACAGCCTGTACGTCAATGTACCCGAGCCACATGTGTGAGGACCTTAACGTTCATTTATGTATTTGCAAAATAGCCACGCGTCTCATGGAATATAATGTGATTTCAAGTTCAAAAAGCATACTCGGACCTTGTGGTTATCGTCCTCTGTCACGTAAACTATGTTCCGCCCACTCACTCTGTTAACCAACTTAAACTTTGTATCGCTGCTGAAAGTTTCGGCTTTTCAGATCCCTCCGCAAACTTGGCTCTGATTCAACCTGCATGCTTGACACGTACCATAAGAAAAAAAAATCCATATTCGGGGCTATTTCCTTCGCAGGAGGTCTTCTCGCCCGACATATCGTTGGCCACTAAAAAAAAAGAAATGGCTCGACGATACGAGAAAACTTGTTGGAATCGTCAACGAAAAATCCACTTTTTTCTCCTTTCAATATTTTTTGTTTTTCGTTTGTTTTTTTATTATTGTGAATATTGGAAATTGAGGTTTTTTGCTTGTTGCGAAAATGGTCTTATTCTTGATTATTTGTCACATTTAAATAACGAGCCAATTCTTGTGGAGATTTTTATTTATCGATTGACGAAAAATGCGAAAAATTGTCTGCGGCTTCTTATTTCTCCTGGAATTATTATTCTAACTATGTCGGTCAAACCTCATCTGGAGTAACATCCCGTTTAGACTCCGGGGAAATGTTCCATGAGGAAAGATTTAACGCTTGTTAAACACACAATCTCTCATCTTCAAAGGCTTGCCCCGATCGATTGAATCGTGAATTTTTGAGATCATTAGCGTCCAACCAATTACGTTATTTTTAACCCGCGACAAGTTGAGAAATTCTTGTCTTTCACGAGAACTGTCAGTTTTCCTGCTGCGGAGAGTTTTTTAATCAATAAAATCGTTACGTTGATATAAAAATATAAAAACAAGCGTATTATTGTTAACGAATCAAATCTCGCGAGATTGATTAAGAAAGACGATTGGACGAACTGCGAGCTTCACATTATTGAGATACCGATACGATCGGGAATTTTTCATTAACGTCAATAATTAAAAAGTGTCATTAAAGTCCCATGACCTTGTTCAATATTCGCCTGTCCTATAGTCCTCGTGCGACCTAGTAGGGCCAACATATAGGGCGATCGATTTTTCTAAAAACTTTTATAACGATCGCCCATTCGTGACGATAAATCGAAATCTAGAGAAATTTTTTTTTTTTCCGAATATTAATTCTGTTCAATTCGCCTCTGTCCCATTGCCCGATGCCTAATCGCGTGGGCTCTGGAAGGGAGCGACGACTCGGAGGCGAGTGTTAAGGTCGACAAGGGACTTTTTGTTGATATTCCAGTGAATTCAGTTCAACGTGAAATAGTTTGATCGGTTTTTGTTGTTAATTGGGAATGAAATTTTTTTTTAATTGCACGATGCACGTTGGTACGAACGTTTGAATTTGTATTTTCGTGTGGTTGCGTGTGTCTGGTTGAACTCGTGTCTGACCCAGTATTATAAAGAAGCGACATGAATACGACTTGTGGACGGAAACGATCTTGATATCCGGAGACGTTTTTCCCCGTTGAATCTGGCGTGAACGCCATGGGATCTGCCAGAGAAGAATGAACCGACGCGGGCGCGGTGAATGTGTCGGGGAAAAGCTCGGTAAGGTAGAGTAGCTCGCGCGTGTCCAGGAATTGAGTATGCGGCGAGGGGAGGAAGGGGAGAGGAAAGAGCGACGAAGGGGATGAAAGGGGCGAGCGTTTGGAAAAGCTCGTAGACGGGGAAGAACGCGAGGGAGTGTAGAGAGGGAGGAAGGGGTGAATATAAGGCGATGTGGGGTGCCTCGTGGATGCCGCATGCGCAAATGGGAACAATGGGGGAGAGATGCTGGAAAAGCTTTCGGACCCTCACAAGGCGGAAGGAAAAGCATCCCCCGTTGCCCCGAATGTGTACGCGAAGTCGTACACACAATGTTTCACCGGCTCTCTCTCTCTCTCTTTGTATATTTGGTGAAAAGCGTTTCCACACATGGAAGAGTAGAGAACGAGAGAGAGAGAGATTGAAAGAGCGAGGTTGCTGCCGCTGCTGTCGAACTGGCGTATATTCCGGGGCTTCCCCGTATGCTGGCGCCACTTCTACTGGGATGCGCGCGCGGCCGCGCTTCAACCCGCTGGGTGGATGGGTTGCCTCGGGGAAGGAGAAGCTAAAAGCGTGGGGGAAAGGGGTTCGAGGATAAGTTCAGTCTATGCTCGTACGGAGAGACCGGCGCTTCTCCGGAACGTCGAACCAACGAGGAAAATTAAACTGTCCAGCCAACTTAATACCTGGCTCGCGATATAGACTCCAAAGTCCACTGTTCTCTCTCCCTCGCTCGTCACACTCGTTCTCTCTGTCTCTTTTCGTTGCTCCTCGTTATATATGTACATATATATGTATACATATATATATATCGATAAATAAATATATATATACATATATATGTATGTATATATATGTATATGATTCCATCGTCACGCCACCCCTCCGTTCTAACATCAAACACCCCCTTTAAAGTTCCGCAATCGCGGCTACAACGTTAACCGGCTATGAACTCACTGCCGCAACTCGCCGGCCCTTCCAACCGCGTGTGTCTGTGTGTGTCAGTGCGTCAACTAGACAAAAAAAACATTTGCCCACATATGTATTGATACTCATGAATATACATATTGAAACGTATGTGTATGGATTATGGTAATTCGAGAGTAAAGCGAATTATTCTCGCCCCTATCGAAGCCTGGATTCAACGAACATACACCCAACAAAAAAAGACTCTCGATCGTGTCCACCACTACTCATTGTGCTCGTAACGTGAACGTTTTTCATTCTTTCTCCTCGGTCATCGATACCATTTATATATTCTTCTACTCATTATCGCTTGGAGAACTTTAATGACTTTGAAATTTACGGTGATCGGTATTTTTTTATACTTGAGCTGCCAGGATCTTACGTCAATGAAGAGTCTCACGAGAATACCAAGAATCTTTAGGACTGACAACCTTGTGCGTATTTATTTTCGGTCTTCTTCGTCATGCCATTTTTTTTCTTCTCGCTTTTTTGTTTCAAGGGGTTTTAGAAATTTTTAACTTGTGCATAATTTTCAATCTTTCTGGTGGAGTTGAGCTTATTTAGTTTTGAAATTTTTATTTTATTTCATTTTTTATTGGTTCTTTTTTTTTTTGAGAACCCCGAACCCTCGCATCGAAACGCTACGGACGAATTTAATTTCAGGGCACTTACGGGGATAGTCAAGGTCGAGAACTGGACCACTACGAAGATCTTACGTCGACCTGAACGAGGTTTACCGGGCATGGAAATTCAGTGTAATGCCAAGCATGTCGTCAACGATTAACGAGACATGAGAGAATTGTCCAGGGTGCGTCTTGTATTTATCGTACTTTTTTCGCACTCGGCACCGTTTCCATATGCATACAGATATACTTTTTTATGGGCCATCTCGTTCAGGGTGTGTTGTTGATTTTTTGTTATTTGTGCTTCTTCGATTTGTGTGAACAACGCGACGTTAAACTTTTTCAAGTTTTATTTGTTCCGTCAGCTCGAAACGCACCTTGACAAATTTCTACGGTCCATTTTCTTGGCGCAATCTTTGAAAGGTGATGCCATGGAAAATTAAAGCTGCCCAACCGTTTGCAAAAATTCTTACACGTCTCGTCGTCACTATGAATCACCATTTTCCCCTCTGGTCCGCGATGCTTGACATTTTCCAACGAAAACACTTGATGCAAATTCGTCGATGTTGAAGTTCACCGAGTCACCCTTTTCGTAAGCCTCTTGTACTTTGATTTTTTTTTCTCTTAACTCTGAAATTCCTCGAGATACAACGACGGCGGGAAATATTTCAAATTGCTCTGGTCTCAAGTCGCTTGAATTTTCATCCTCAGAACGAAATCTCTCGTCGTCATCTCGCTGCATTGATCGGTCCGACAATTTTTACTCTTTTATTATTCTCCCCTGTTCTCCTCGTTTCGGCTACAATTTCGCACACATTTTCGTCCAAATTTAAATTTCCCCGAGGACAGAAAAATATTATTTATCATTTTACGTTCGTTCGATTGATTTGGCAAAAAATTTCGTACTCGAAAAACATTTTCAAGGCACGCTTTCCATTTTTATTTTTCGAATTTTTCTATTTTTGTCTCGAGGTTTTCGTTTACTTTGTCGACATTTTCTTCGTCAATTCTTTCGTCGCATCTGCCTACGAAAATCTCGTGAAAAATTGTGTGAATATCGAACATGGCTCTAGAGGAAAATGTGCAACTTCGTAAACGTCAAAATTTCCAGGGGGTTAAAAGTTACAGGAATTGATTTAGCAACGCCATGAAAATTGTGTCGATTCTTCCACTCGCTTTGGATAGCAATTCAATGAAGATTCTAGGAATCAGGTGACAGTGGCGCTATGAAAAAAGTCTGTAATCGGTTGACGTGTGGAAATATTATTGAGGGGCACAAAGTCGAAGAAAATTTTAGCAAGAAAGATAAACGAATCGCTCGTCGCCCTTATACTTTCTGTGTGAACGAAAATAGAGTGCGAAATTTGTCAATGATTTAGCTCCAGGAAGAGAGGACTCACGAGCCAGTGAAAATTGTATTAAAAGTTTTGGAGGGCGAGGGACAGAAAAGATGAAAAACGACAAATTTGTTATATTGTTATTTTTCTCTCGATCGGAACAATAAGTTGGTAAGAATTTTGGCAATGATTGAAGTGGTGTAGTGAAAAAAAATGTGTAGCCAGTCAACATGTAGAAATTTTATTAAGGGGGTTGTAGAAAAGGGAGGAGAAAAGAAATGAAAAAAGGTCAATATTTATTATCCACGATTTATCGGGACGAGGAAAGTTCTCTTGAGGTCGTATAAATGTGCGAAATATATAGGGTGGGAGGGTTGTAGTCGAGGATGTGTGCTGTGGGGGTTATATATCGTAGTAACGATGAGAGAAGCGCTCTTGGGTTCTACGGCAGCGTGCGTGCCACGCAGACTATCGATTCTCGCGGGACTGTGCGACCTCCTGCTGCTGCTGCTGCTGCTGCTTTTGCACGGCTCCTCGTGTATATACAGCACACGTGACGTCACGCTCTCACCCCGCGGGGACGGCCGCTTGGGTGGGTTTCGATCGACGGCTTCCTCGCTCGACGTCCACCTTTTTCTTCCCTACCTTCTCTCCCCCTCCCCGGTTTCTCGTTTTTCCTCTTTTTTTTTTTCCTTACAACATCGTGTCTTCCGAACCCGTGGACTGCGAAGATCAAGATCGCGTTAAAACTCAAAAATTCCGAACCCACGCTCGCTAATTTTATTTCATCGATTATTTTCGACCCTCTTGAGAAAAAAAATTATATTCCTACGTTTACGTTACGTTATTCATCGCGTTTGAGCCTCGTCGAGATATTCTGCTTATTCATACGAGAATTATTTGAATAATATGATAATTACTCGCTCAGCGATGCTTCGATTACGTGATCAGTGGAAAATTAAGCACGCGTCGAGTTTATCGCTGAAATCGTTATTTCCACGAGCATTTTTTCGAACCTCCCAACAATGTTTTCCGCATTATCAATCGATTCGATTCGTCCCGGAGAATTTCCGACGCCCACCATTTTTATAAATATCAAAAGAACAAAAAAAAACATGGGGGAATGAATTTTCATTAAAAAGCTCTTGACACGTATTTAGCAAAAATTCCAAATATACTTCCCGTGGATCCTTCATTATCGGGGAGAGTGCAGAGTAAGTAGAAGCGTCTCCACTGTGCTCAGCCCCGAATATGCAAAATTTAAGTACCGGAAGAATTTAAAGGGCGGGTATAGTTGGACCGTTTACCCATCAATTTAATGGTATGGCAGTGCTGAGAAAGATTCTCACGCTATCGGGCCATCAACAGGTACGAGAAAGACGATTAAACAAGCCTTGAGAAAAAACTATCGAAAGAGGAACGGGGAAAAAAAAAAAAGGAAAAAGGAAAACAGCGAAGCACAGAACAATTATGCCGATTAAAACGGTCCATTTGTGAGTTATTCGTCTCGCGCGGTCCCTCGAGCTTGAATTACGAAGAGTAGTATTTAACCGAGAGTCAGGTAAAAACGTCTAATTATTTTGAAGCATTCGAAAACGCGATGCACTTGGTATCGCTTAACGACTCTTACGTTTTATTTTATTCGAGCGATACTAATTCGTCATTTAATTCTCAATGCTCAACGGACCAATTATTTTTCTCTCTATTTACCGATGAATATTATGACCCGAAAGATAATTCCAAGAGGGGATAGTTTGACGTCACGGAAGCAGCAGCACGGTGGATGGGGGCAAGAGCGACGTTTCGCTTTCGATCCATGGACCTCGAAGCACGGAATCGCTCCTTTTTTTTCCTCTTTTTCTTTCGCCTTCCTCTTTACCCATTTTATTTTCCGTTTTCTTTTTCTAATTTTGCCTTTTTCATCCTCTTTTGCTATATCGCCAACGCGACCCGATCGAACTTTCAGCCTCGCGCCACGAGGACGCTTCGGTCCGTTCGCGTTCGATAATACACACGATGGCTTAGCCTCGGGCTATAATATTATATTACACATTTATATACATTTATATGTATATATATTTATATCATATACTGCTGGGAGTAAAAAAGTAAATGGGATGTAGGAGCAAAGGGCAAATATATTGAATTACACTAAATGAGACTGCGAAAGCCAGGCTGCTGCTCCCTTTCGGTGTGTAAGTGGAGGCTCTAAATTTATAATCTCGGAATATGCATACAGATGAATGCATCTCCGTATCTATAGGTGAGCGTGTCTGCGTCTGTGCATCTGTGTATACGAGTTGGTTCTAGATCCAGACTGACAGGTCATCGAAATAGCTTTGTTGATTTTGCATAAAATAGGAGAGACGCGAGGGTGGAAAGGGCTTGGTACGGTTTGGTCAGATTTCAATGGACACAGGTGGCACGAACGATGTCCTGCAATAGTCCTTGCGTCAGGTCATTTCATCACTGATTTATGTCGTATGCTGGAAATCATTGGATCAACTATCTCTCTGCCCCGATGCCTTCGTCGATGTATGAGACTTTCTAACTCTGATCGATACACGGGCTTCTGGCAATCGGAACCTTTCGCTGCTCGATCCAGTTTGTCTTTTCGTTTTACTCGTCGATGCTCGTCTGATTTTTGTGGATTTGTTCCTACGGCCAAGATGGAGGCGTCAGACCATTTCCAGCACTGCGTCGTGGAAAGGTCGTTTTTTTCGCGAGGGTAGAAAATATTTGTAGAAAATGTTGGGGATTTATTGGGTTGTGCTCTTTATTTCATCCAAAAGTTGTAATTCCCGTTGGAACCACGCCCAACTCCAATGGAGCGTGAAATCGACAGGTAACCGAAAAATTAGGTCAAATTCGGTTGGTGTGTGTGTGTGTTTTTTTTTTTTTTTACTTTATTTGTTTGTTTTATTTCAACGTCTCCGCCAGGTTTGAAAATGCTCATCTCTTCGGGTCACAAATTCTACATCAGTTAGAAGTTGATTCGATTCAATGAATCAGTTCCGCTTGCTTCAAGCTTCTTCAGTCAATCCAATATTTATTTTATTAACTCAACTCTGATCCAATTCACTTTGGACTATTTTTTTCCTTGGACTTGAATCTTTGCATTTATTCACGTTGCTTCGTGGTTCTGGTTTCAGAAAAATCAACCCTTTGACTTTCAGGTTTCTCGTTCTTTTCTTGTGATCGAATTGAATTGTCCTTCGTTTTGCATTTTTCGATCTAGCGAAAACGTAATTCAGAGAAATTCTGTTTCGTTTTATTTCAATAGAAATACACAACAATGTCATTCTTTTTTCTATTATGCTCTTTCTTCGTTGATTCACCTTCTTCAATTATTTCGCCATGCATTTACGTGGCGTGCGATAAGAAAAAGTCAATAAAACTCAATCATGTCGCATTCTTTATTAAACATGGTCTATGCATATGTGAGGATGGGGCCATTTTATGCCAACTGAATTGACATTACACTTCGAGCTTCTTATCTGCTTCAATTCATTTATATAGTTGCATGACTCATTAAGGGGGCGTATCCGTCGTGGGGTCGATGAGAATCCTGCTGCTGCGAGTTTTCTTTTCGCGACGAGTTGATTTTTCATGGAACCTGAACGTTACGCAAAGTTTTCTTAACGTCAGAGAACTAAATGGAACTTTTCGTTTTCTTCGAGTATCGAACGGCTCGAGAACGTACGTGTGTGTGTTTTTTCGTCATTGTTCTCATGCTCACGCAACCGATAGGGACCCTCGAAAGAAAATTCCGTGTTTATGCTCTTTCCTCGATTATTTTCGCACGGATTGTATAAATTTTTTGAAAAATTCAATCAGCAACGAATGCGAGTGTTTCATTTTTTTCTCGATATGTTTTTGACGACCAGTTTTTCGTTTAGGAAAATTCAATTCAATAATTTTAGTTTCATTAAATGAAATTATTGAAAAATCGTATTAATCATTTTGTAGCCAGATCGCTTTTACTTCGAATCCTTCACATTCGTGTTACAAGTTGCGTTTTCTTTTTGCCTTCGTGAATACATCTCATGTCAGAGCTTACGTTCCGATTCGTTCGTGTTCTGAAATTGTTATTATTTCCCAGGTACACAACCGTTTTTTTATCCGCTCGGTAGAAAATGTTTTTTCAAACGTATAATGAAAAATACTAGACGTAGTCGGAGTGCACAAAGTGAATCATTTCTCTCGTGAGCTGTTTTTTTTTTCTGTGAACTGATTGACGAGAAATATTGAAATCGTACGTAAACGATTTTCAGTTTATTTGTCTAGAAGTCAGTATCGGAAATAAACAAACGAATGTTTTTTCGTAAAAAATTTTGAATTACTCGATTTTTCAAACTTTGAAGCTTTTTCTTACTCCACGAGCTTTCCAAGGTCGTGGGTATCGTGGGTTTCGCGGAGCTGGGTATGTTTGTAGGATTTTATGAACTTCTGTGCACAGAGTGCAGTATTTTTCCAAGGACTTTTTTTCGGAATGAGTTATTTTCGAATTATTCTTCGGAAGCTGAAAATTTTGCTTTTCCAACGTTGTACGTGTTGACTCGCGATCGTTTTTACGAGCTGGAATTATTTTCTCGACGTTGCATCGGTCATAACTTCTGGGTTGACCTGACAAACACAGTTCACGATATTTTGGTGTTTTGGGTGCGATTTGCATTTTGAAAAACTGAGCAAAAAGTTCCTTGATTCTTCGCATGGCCAAACGGTCACCCATCCGAGTGCTGGAAATTTTCGGAGGAAGTTTCTTGAATTTTATTGATCGATTGGAAAGTCCTTGCGAAGGATTCGCCTCGAAACGGACGAGCGAGGTCGATTGAGAATATTGAAATCGACGAGAGACTTCCGAAAAGTATTCCAGAAGAACATTTTTTGAAAAACACAAATTTAGTTCTGCCGGTTCCTGAAAAAATTGACTCCTCGTTGTTAAAATGTTATAAAGCCGATTGTTTCATTTTCAACGAGCAATCGTGTAGAGATAATTGCATTTCCAAGCCGTTTAACTGGGCTTTGAACTTTCCCCTTTTTCAAATTGTGGCATTAAGGGACTAGGGGCAACGTCACGTTTACAACGAAATGACAAGCGTGACAAAACTCTACGTACATGTGGGCAAAATGGTGCGAGTGTATTTTGCATGTACATTGCCTCAATCCGTGTTTACATTCTTGGTGATACGTGCCGTTACTCCAGCGAATCCGAGCCTCCCTCTGTTCGCACAGACACACACGCGCACAAAAAGCGAGACATTCCGTTCGAAATGAAACCAAAAACGAGATTGCCAAAAAATTGAATCATTTTCTATCGCGATTATAAATTATTCAATTCCTCCGGCGAATTCAAGTTTCTGACGCGACCAATTTCTCGTCATAATTGTAAGACCGACGAGAGGAACTTTTTCGAATCTCGAAATTGAAATTTTTTCGATCGAAATCTCATCGAACTTGTTGAATTTTTCAGATTTTAGAAAAGACGAAAATTTCACTCAGTTTTAGAGAGTCTTGTGCGACAGTTTTACTTTACTCGTACCGATGAGTATTTTTCACTCGATTCGCTGCTTTCGAGCAGAAATGATTTTTTCCATTTGAGGAAAAATACGTATGGGAAAAATGATTTTTTTTGTGAATTTAATGGGAAAAATCGATGTCGTTGGGAAGAAGAAATTATGTTTGGGGTCGTTGGGAGCTTTTTGAACTTTCCACTCTGTTGAATTCGATAAGAACAGTTCGGTAATTTAACCGTAATCGGTTATGCATGAATAGACGAGTTGAGAAGTTTGACAAGAAGTATTGGAAAATGAAGCTTTTTCGTACAGACTTTGTTGAAAAGGTCGATTGTTGTCGAGGGAATTTAGGGCAGCATCGAGCCGTTTAGAGACCGCGGCTACGAATTTCTGTATCGCTCATCTCTGTCTGGCGATGGAAAGAGTTTTACGCAACGAGAGCGTTCAATGTCTCGAGGATTTATCATGTGGATTCTTTCCGTCAACGGCTGACAGCCCACCATGTCGCAGGAATTTATCACAGCCTTAGCTCCTCATTCAACCACGAGTCTGGGGTCTCGAGGTCTGGAGTTACTCTCCCTCGAAATTTCACGGTCATCGTGACGTTAGTTGTTTATTAATTCGACATAAATCGTTGCCACACCATGACTAAGTTTTTCCTCAACTTTCCACTCTCACAAAAGTAACTGCGTTGATCAGGAATTTTTTGAATGTTTTTTTTTCTATTTCAACGAATACAGTGGCTGGTTTTTATTCAGATATGCAATGACGTACGAAGAGAGACGATTCCTTCAAGCGAATTACTTAGTATCGTAGTAAATGGGTATACCGAGTTGTCACGTTTATTAAACTACATCCAAGCACGAGCTCTCGAAACGTTCAAACGTACCGAGCAATTTTTCTATTTTAGCATGCATGGTCGCAGCACGAACCCTTCAAAATTCATAACGTACCATTGTCGTTTTTTGAACAGCAGCACACGGGGTTTCAGTGATCGCACACAAATGCTTCAATTTTTACAATCTTTCACATCGACATTTTGCTTCTTTATAGGCCACTGAGTTCTCCAATCCCCATAACTGTACAATTTATGCATGAATTTATGTTTTCAATTATTGTTGCTCTCACGTTGTCGCTCATCGATTTTACTGTCGTTTTATTTCATTGTTAATTGCACGGGTACGCCTTCCTGCCATTTTATGACAGAATTCATTTTTCACCGAAGCGCCATAAACGTAGAACCAACATTTTTTTTTTTTACCAACAAAAACACCCTGAAGGATTTTCCAACATTTTTTTTCATGTTTTTCGTTCCGTAGGTTTGCTGTGACGAATTGAGAACGAATTTGAATTCACGTTCGTAGTCCCTGACCCCGAAAACCCCCGAGTACCAATTTTCAGATCAATCACACGTGTAGAAAAATTTATGGCTCTGGAAGTGATCGTAGAATGATTTGAAATTTTATGGGGAGTGATATTATTTTTCAATTCTACTTGGACCATTGGTTTTTTTTACAAAAAGGATAATAATTAAGTTTTTGACGATACTAGAACGTTGATAAAAATTTTGCAAAAATTTGGGAGTAGTGAAAAAAAAAGTATCGTATTTTTCTTGTTTTATGTGTCAATATTTTTTTGTTTGTTAATTTTGAGCTGTAATTATTTATTTTTAGAAACGTAATATTTTGTGTTACTGCGATTTTTCAATATTTGGAGGCGTTTCGATTGAGCTTCCACTGCAATAATCCTTTTGACGTAGCATTCCAATAAGCGACATAGTTTTCGTTAGAAATTGGAGTCTGAGTGAAATTTTCAATTGGAGCAACCAAAAGAACTCCCTTCAGTACATTTTTTATGTCCCAAATGGTACGAAATGGAGTTGCTTCAAAGCGAAGTCTTGGGGGTTGGAGAAATCGATGGAATTCCCCATACACGGGGCATTCATATTTTTGCAGCGTCGATCGGTGCCAGAGTGGTTGCAAGAATGGGATAGGGGAGTGTTGGCTAGTCAGTTAGTTGCTGGCTCCGGTGCATAGAAACAGCAAGTCGTCAGGTTGCTCGAGTCGGCATTAAATATTCATGGCTATGCGAGCTGCAGGTGCAAGTTTAAAGGGGCGCAAAGGGACACGTTATCTCTCGTGTATTGTGATCTATTGTAGGCGTCGATCGATAAAACAAACTCAGGGAATTCGATCGATAACAGGGGAAAAAAAAATCGATTGATAATTTTTTTATTAAATCAGAATAATTTGGAAATTTTTGTTAATCAACTAAAAAGTCATTTCCGAATCTTATTTCATTCGATTCGTCCTGCGATCTCAACGCAGAATATTTAAAAAAAACGTCACAGTTATCTACGATATCGACTAGTGATAAAAAAAAATCATTTTTTTTTTCGACAAAACGTCGTTAATTTTTTTTTTCTTTCATTTGGTCGTTTGTTCCGTTTTTTTCCAATGACTATTTACACCCCTCGTAACTCAGGTGTGTATTGTGTATCGCGCAGGTGGACAGGAGGCGGAGAGGAACTCCTTCGGGCTGCTGGAACGAACGGTAGCAGAGAGGTGGTGAGACAAGTCGGGTGGATGGTTTTCCAGGGGGGCGGGGGGTGGAGGAGGCGTGAAAAAACGTAATAACCACATGATATTGGGGGACACGAAAATATTGACAAGATGAATTTAATAAATATGGACGCGGAGAACCGCGTGGTTCTCAACGTCGGTGGTATACGTCACGAGACGTACAAAGCGACCTTGAAGAAGATACCGGCAACGAGATTGTCGAGGCTGACCGAGGCACTCGCCAATTACGATCCCATACTCAACGAGTACTTCTTCGACAGACATCCTGGCGTTTTTGCCCAAGTCTTGAATTATTATCGCACTGGAAAACTTCACTATCCTACCGACGTTTGTGGACCACTTTTTGAAGAAGAACTCGACTTTTGGGGCCTTGATTCCAATCAGGTTGAACCATGCTGCTGGATGACCTACACTCAGGTATTTGTCAAATTATTTTATTTCACATTTACCCTAAAAACTTGTTTTCATTAATTTGCAAATTTTTTATACTGCAACGTTCCGACTAAATTTCCGTCGAAAAATTACAGAATAGCGAATTCGAGGATGATCTTAAATTTTGGGCAATTTTTACTTTGCCTAAAGTCATTTTTTAATTACGTAACAAAAAAAAAATGCATTTTGGCAATTAAGAACGAAAAATTGAATTTCTGTTCATGGAAAATTTACATTCTGCCAATGAAAAGTTGGACCAAATTCAAGGTCATCTTCTGTCTGTATTTTTTCGGTTTATAGATATTTTATGGCGATTTTTATTTAAAAAAAAAAAATTGACTTTCGTATAAAACGCAATTTTCCTCTTTTTATTGATAGAAAATCATTTGAATTAGGTTTGAGGTTGAAAATCGCTGTTGTGGAATTTAAATTGAACGTTTCGAGCCGAAGATCTGAGCGTTTGAGAAGCAGCGATAAAAACCTGGCTGGAGGGGGGTCACTGTTTAATCTTTCTTTTTGATTGAAAAATTTTCTCATTAAAGTAGCAACTAAGTTTAGTAGGTGCTTCGTACTAATCGGATGAGGGCAAAACCTTCGTAATACCTTAAAGCAAAGTTTACTGGGCTAATGTAACCGACCAAGGTGGATTCTTATTGCAGCATGTCTCGGCTACGTAGGAAAATATTAATAACGTTGGATTTGCGACACCGTTAACTCGTTAATGCAGATTTCCATTTGACGGCGATTGAAATCGTTCAAAATCGCTGCACTACGTTGTGCAAGAAAATTTCAATGCAAGATCACAAAATTTTGCTTACATTCGTTAATCGCTTTGGAGAATCATCTTCGTTTAGATTTCGTTTAACTGAAGAAATTGGCTGCGTCGAAAATCCAGATCTAATTAATTTAATTAGGTCGCAGGAAACGTCGCATAAATTAATTGCCCCCAATTTAGGAATCTTCAGAGCAATTTGAAACACATTCGGTGACTTGAATATCGTTTCTTTTAATTCAACGTGAATATTTCGATTAAAACGCGGCCATTTTGGTATTAATGAATAATTAGTTGCTTTTGAGAGAAATTGTTTGATGATAAAAAATGGTTAATTCAACGCGTTGTACTCGTGGCGTTTATCGAACAATAACAGAGGATCAAGGTGTTGAAATACAATGGTCCGGACAGATGCACGAATAGGAATGAGGGTGTGTTAAGCAGGAAGGGGGAAATTTTGCACAAGGCGCGTCTAATCGTACGTTAGCGTTATCTAGAGGGATCCAATTGAATTATCCAAGTCCCGGGTAACTCTCATCCTGGGAATTAACGGATAATCCTCGGTCCAAGATGGAGATTTCATTGGAGATTTAGGCTCCTTAGCGTGAAAGGATTTTCACGCCATTTCCACAACCTTAGACGCGAGATGGTGTTTTCTATCGGGGCCAGCACTAAAAACCGTTTTTATTTCTCTTCAGTCACGATCTTGCCATCTTATAGTTTTTCTTCCCTTTCTTTATACCGTTCTCTCTGCTTTTGTTCTTTGGCTTTTCGTCGTTGACTCGACTTGCCAATAAATCACCAGGAATGAGAAGCTTCGGGCTGCTCGGGAAATATCACCGCGGAAACCTGGACAGTCCCTTTAAATTACTTTTCCACACAAAGCCCTTCAATGTCTAAATCGCAAACTCACTTTCTCAGCTTTTCTTCAATTTTCTTGATGCCTCTTACAATTTTCACTTTCTCATCTGCTCCCCATTCACCGCGAATACTCTCAACTTTGCCACTTTGTACAAACACTTTTGAAGCCCACGACTGAATCATGTAGAAAATACATTTTCACGATGATGTCAAGAGAGCGTGTCGTTGAGTGAAAAAGCAGTCGTCGATTCGTAGTCACGAAATTTTTAGCATCAAAGTGTTGATAACAAATGGAATGGAAAAAAAAAAATGAAAACATCGACAAAAACGGTGAAGGAGAAAAAAGATATGGAAAGGTTTATGCCAAACGAATAGCTCGAGTCGTCGTCGACGTCGTCGACTTTTTATCGATTGCTCGTATACGTTGTAAAAAGAAAATAGATCAGGGCTCTCGCGAACGCGTACTCGGTTGGCCCCAGATTTCACGTTGACTCACGCAACCCTTCCACTTATTCGGTAAATCATAGAATAACCAAGCGTCGCTAAACCGCTCTGCTCCATCGGAAGGAAATTTATTTGAACTATTTCCAATGTTATTTAACCTCTTAACCCGAAATCGATGCAAACAAGATATGCTCGAAAGGACACGAGTGCAATTCGTGTCAAGGAGAAGCTTCTCTTTTTTTTTTTTGCTAATCCTGACGAGTAACGTGGAAGGAAATGATTCGGTAAAATCCTCGATCGTGAACGATCGTTGCTCTCGTAGTTTCGCACTATTGAGCAAATCTTGGGGATTATAAAGAATAGCTCGCTTTCTCAAACCTGGGAAAATGTGGTTTTAATTGCGTTTGATGAAAACTCTAGCATCGGGATACTCAGGAAACTCTGACCGTGCTGGACAGACTGGATCTCGACACTGAAAAGCCGAGTGACGAGGAACTCGCGAGGAAGTTTGGGTTCGAGGAAAATTACTACGGTGGTACGTTGACATGGTGGCAGAAGCTTAAACCAAAAATGTGGTCGCTATTCGACGAGCCGTACTCCTCCAACGCTGCCAAGGTCTGTAATCCTCGTGCTAATCATTCTACGAGCATGTTGTATTTGTATATATACGAGTTTGATTTATAAGATTCACCGAATCTCGGGCGGAAAGGCGATTTGGTTGAAAAACTTTGACATTTTCGTTGGAAACGTCCAACCGAATATTTTCGTCATTCAGTGAATTTCGGGATTATGCAATTTAATTTTGACGGATTAAGTTTTGACGGATTCGTATCGTGGCGGGAATCAGTGTTTAAATTCTAGCTGTAGCGAATGATGGATATTGATGGGGGATTAAGGGAGTGGAAGGTGTAGATATAGAGATAAGAAGAGGATGAGTATGTGAGGGAGGATGTACATTTGGTATTATGACTTTCAGATAATCGGTGTGGTATCGGTGTTCTTTATCTGTGTATCGATATTGTCGTTCTGCCTGAAGACCCATCCGGACATGAGGGTGCCGGTGATAGTGAACAAAACGGTAAAGTTGTTAAATTCAACGACGTGGACGTTGGACAAGAGTCACACGAACGCCCACGACGCCTTTTTCTACATCGAGTGTATATGCAACGCTTGGTTCAGTCTGGAATTTCTAATACGTATTACGGCGAGTCCGAATCGTTGTCAGTTCATAAAGAGTTCGGTAAATGTGATCGACATGATAGCGACGTTGAGTTTTTACATTGATTTGGCATTGCAAAAGTTTGCATCGCATTTGGAGAACGCGGACATCCTCGAGTTCTTCAGTATAATAAGAATAATGAGACTGTTCAAATTAACGAGACACTCGTCGGGTCTTAAGATCCTGATACAAACATTCCGTGCCTCGGCCAAAGAGCTGACCCTCCTCGTATTTTTCCTTGTCCTCGGCATCGTCATCTTCGCCAGCTTGGTTTACTATGCGGAGAGGATACAGGATAATCCGAACAATGACTTCAAGAGCATACCACTTGGACTCTGGTGGGCCCTGGTCACCATGACTACGGTCGGATATGGTGACATGGTGCCTAAGACTTATGTGGGCATGTTCGTGGGGGCGCTATGCGCCCTCGCTGGTGTACTTACTATCGCCCTGCCGGTGCCCGTGATCGTCAGCAACTTTGCGATGTATTACAGTCACACGCAGGCGCGAGCCAAGCTGCCCAAGAAGAGGCGTCGAGTGCTTCCGGTTGAACAACCCCGGGTAAGAGTACCCGGGGCACCCCCGGGTCAACCGGGGGCTGGAGGGACGACGGCTTCCACGGGGGGTATACATCCCCATCCCCAAAATACCTGTGGTCATCAGGTCGTCGCCCTCTTGCCCCCGGGAGGGCCAGCATCCTGCCCTCCAGGTGCCGGCTCCCCTGCTACCCTACAACAAATACCCGGAGCTCAAAACAGGCGAATGAACGCCATCAAGACTAATCATCCCAAGGATCCTTTTGCATCAACTAAAACAGGTATTTTTTATTTTCTATTTTATTCAATTCTATTCGGGGACGCACGCCTTTCGCGCGCGGTACGACTTTTTCAGATATCGGACGATTTTCAACGCACACACACACACACACACTCTCTCTCTCTTCGATTTCTTCTCGCGCTTGGTAATTTTTATTCCTTCACAATAATCACTTGTTATTATTTATTCGTGTACGATCTCTCGTCCGCAATCTTTAGAGTCTTTACCCCGCGTGTCTTCGCGCCTCCACGAATCTACTAATCGTGTAACTGCATCTACAAAAATTTTATCCCTTTTTTCATTCTCCTCGTTCTCTTTGTTTATCTTTTTTCATTGAAATCAACAGACGACGATCGGAGAAGCTCTAATTTACGGACGAGCAACGGGACCAAGACGTCCGGTGCCATTGGCTAACCATAACGAAAATCATCGAGTTAACGAATGCGATACTTTTTTCCATGCACTGCCGCGAACGGTCGGGAGCTCCAACACGCTGAATCACAGCCCGGCTATACCATTCGAAACGTCGAGTCTTCGCACTTATCGGGGATTGAGACGAGAACGAGTAAAAATAAAAAAATTGAATGATCTTGTGCGTGTGCGTGCGTGAGTGCAAAAAAGCGAGAGTGCCTGCGCGAGTGCGTCTCGCTCGTGTGCGTGCGTTTGTGCGTGTGCTGTCCAATCAACGCCAAAGCAAAGAAATTATAGAGATTCGACTCTGAGGCTCCAGGTGCGATAATATTTAAAATCGAACGTCGAGGACTCACGGGCACAGCATCTTTGACGAGAAATTTTCAATCACTCAACAAATCCTTCGAATCGTCGCAGTCACAGATTTTCTCATCGCGTCGAATAAACGCTTAACGCGATCGAGGAAAACACAAGAAAACACTTAATAATACTCGAATTGTTACACACCCACGCTAGCTGCCTTTTATCCACTATTTCCCGCGAGATCACGAGAAGAAGAATAAACGAATAAGTGAGAATGCAGTTAAACACACGTCAAACACTTGTCATTGCACTCTGAGTACTCTTCGGTGCGTAGCAGCCTCGTAAACTCGATCAAATTAACTCGAAAAATATTTTACCACGATCTTGCGAATATCGAATACGAGAACCAAGAAAAATTGAACAACAGTGAACGAAATAGAAAAAAAACACCATATCGCGAGCTCTCGATTTCTTTGGTTGCTCCTGCGAATTTCCATCGGCGTCCGTAGCGCAGCAGCGCCACGATACACGAAACGACAATAATTTGTGTGGGCTACGGATCGTGTAGGAGCAGCCGCGATTTCGCGAGTCACATAAAACAGCCATGAAAATAAATGAGGAAAGTGAATTTGCTGATAGATACTGATATCGTTGCACTTATCGCGCACCCTAACTCAATGCCGCTGGGACCAATCATCAGCCTCCTTATCATAAGCACTCGTCTAAGAAAGAGGGATAAGGGAGGACACACTCGAAAATAATGGCAGCCAAACTACGTGATCTCGTTGTCCGGTATTTCGTTTTATTCGAACAAAATGAATAAATAAACAATCGATACGTAAACGAGTAGAAAATTTCGCGAATCAAAGTTCGAATCATCGCAAGTTCCAATAAAAATTTCATCTCCGATCTCAACGGGAGGGAGGAATTGAATTTTTAAAAATTACAATAATCCTTCCGAAATCTTTTGATCGTTGTTTCTCCAATCGACATATCATTGGTTATCATATTTTAACCGATTCCAAGCAGTTTCGACATATCCGAAGAATAAATAAATAAACAACGGCAACAACAACAAAAAACAATATTCATTATGATAGGACAACATATTCGGCTAGTAAAAAACGGTTTAGCGAGACATTTTTTTCCCTCACTTCCGATCGAGAAGCTCGTTCGTTAGTCTTCGTCCTATATCAACAAATATATCGATCGTTGTCGTACGCGGAACCCAATTTTTCCAACAACAACCATTTACGTATTTTCTTGTTGATCCAAACGCTAAAAAAAATGTTGACGAATAAATAAATAAATAAATAAATAAATAAATGAGTTGATATATTCGAGAAGAAGGAAAAATGGAGGATCGTTGGAACGGGAAAGTTTAGGTCTTTCTCTGTCGTTTTGGTGCCACATTGCGCTGGTCCGAAATGTCGATAACGTGGCACTTTTTCTTGCTAATTGTCGGAGACTAAAATAAATCCATGAAAACGAAAAATCCACAGGAATAAATGAAAAATAACGAAACACAGCGACGAAAAACCAACAAATTCATAAAAAACAAAAATTTAAACACGGGGAGGTTGGCGGGCGTAGCGGAAGCGCGTAATTATGGGGAACAAAAACACTAAAAAAATCTAGAGGAAAAAGCACCTCCTCGAGCTTCAGATAGTGTCTAAGTCGTAAAGTTTTAGGAAATTTTATTAAAAGAAAAAACAATAAATAACAAACGAAATATTAACGACAGAGNATCGCAATCACGAGATTCCCGATCAGTTTGATTTGTCTTAATTATAGCGAAGGAGCTTACAAGGGAACAAAATGAAAGGAAACGCATATCCGCGGCGGTAACTTCAAAAAAAAAAAAACGGGGGCACGCACGCACAGACACTATGAAGGATGTTAATGAGCGAAGGAATAAAGTGAGATTAACAACAAAAATAATAAAATTTATCAAGAAAAAAAGGAAAACGAACAAAACCACTAAAATAATTTTTGAAAAAGTAACAATTTTTGACGAACGACTGAAGATAATGGGGAGGACGTGGCACGGCAAGGGGAGGGAGAGGGGGGCACAGTTACGAAGAGATAATTTCAAATTGTTCGCACGAAAATCATTGACGAATTTTGCGTTCACTTTTCGTTACACACAATCGAACATTACACAAACAAACGCAACTCGCAAATAATAATAATAACGATATTAATATTAATAAAAAATTGAAATATAACAATAATAATGATAGTGATAATATTATTATTAATAACGACATTATTATGTTACGCAGTGCTAATCCCGAGCACTCAGAAAATACCGAAAAACATAAAACGCGTGGGCAGATGGGAAGATTGATGGATTTCGGTAAAAACACGGAAGCCGTAGTAACGATCAGTATCGTCCGAAACGAAAAGATGCTGAGTGTGTCCGGCGAGACATTTGCTTAATCTCTAACAGTTTCCACACCCACACATTGTCGAATAATTATAGCCACATCGATTTTCAATAAATTTAATAAATTTTCATGTAACTTTTATGTTTTTCATACACGTTTTGTAATTATTTGACGAAATTAAACGTAAACTATGATCGATTCGTTAGGATCGTTGACTCATCACCGACTCATCAAATGCGATGAGCTAATCACGTGCGACTGGTTAAACAAAGTGCGACATATTTTATGAAAATAATAATATTGCTAATAACACAAATACAAATAATAATAATATAAATAATAACAATAATATATTATTAAAATATAAATAATAATAACGAATCACCATTTGAATTTTTTCTCATAAAAGCATTTTATCGTTGTTACGATCGATTTTTAATTGAATCAATAAACTCTTCTCGTTTGTCGTTCAATTGAGATTTGCTTCGGAGAGATAATGCACGACTTTGAACATGCCCGGAGGCTGCATTGAGAAAATGCAATTATCGTGTAATGAAGCTTGGTATTGTCTCGATAAATCGCAGTTAAAAAAAAAAACGTTCGATTCGTTTTGTTTTCGGCCTTAAAATTCTAAAGACACCCGCGCCGAAACTCCTAGAGAATACCATTTCGTTCAATTTTATTATTTAAATTTCTGTGGCTGTGAGAGCACTTGGAAATTCGCCGAAATCGAATCGAAGAGGTACGCAAAAAATTGCCAAAATCGGTGGCGCGAGATTGTATAAAAAAAAACATTTTAATTACAAAATTAATACGAAAGAGAATCGATTCATTTTTTTCGTCGATTACGAAGCAGTTTTGAGGTTTTTGTCGTTACGAGGAACAGAAAAAGAAGCACAAAGTAACAATCTTAACTTTCGTTTCTTCGGTCACATTAATTCTCGAGCGTTCATTTTTCAAGTGAAATTTGTTGATCGCAGAAAATATTTGGATTCTATCTCAATCGTCGATTTTCTTTTTTTCTCCCAACAACGAGATTTTTTTCCAAAAGCTTCTATTCGCAACAATTGACAGTGTGTTTAGCTTTTTTTAGAGTAAAAATTAATTCCATTTTTTTCTGCTAGAATTGTGATTAGAGGGGAAGAGAGAAGGATAGAAAATATTTCTGTTTCCCGGCGGTTTCAGGGCTCAAAATGGTTGTTGTTTCGACTTAATACGAGCGAGGTGAGGATATATATATATAAATAAATAAATAAATAAAATATATATACAACACGAACACATAGACACATAAATAATAATAATAAATTAATTAATTATCAAATCGATCGCGTTGCCGATCATTTTCACAAATAATTATAAATACGTATAAATATTTCAAAGAATCACACACACACATACGAGACACACAATTATATACGAATGATACACAAACACGAGGCCACTGATACATACACACATATAAACACGCCCAACTAGGCGAGGAAGGAAGCGAGAAATAAAATTAATTACTTAAAATAAATAAATTTAAAAAAACTAAAAAAAAAAAAATGGCGATGGCGAATTATATATTATTGTACCGCGAAATTGCGCGCTACGTTTACGATGAACTAGCTGGTTTGTAAATAAATTATTTGACTCTTTGAACAATGCCTCCTCTTTGCCTTTCATTCATTTTCTGGCCTTCTTCAAAATATTTCTCCTCATGCTTTTTTTTTCTTTTCCAAAGTGAAGATTTCAATATCGCTCGATCGATCTGCCATAAATTATTCTCACCTCCGACCAAGTGAATTTTTTAAATTCGATCGGACGATGGGCAACTTTTTTATTTATTTTCGAAATAATTTTCTTCGTGGGTATCGACGATATTTTCATACAACGCAATTGTTCAATGGTAACGATCCCATTGAAGAGGACGCATGAAGAGGAACTCGACATGTGACTAGGTAAATTCATAAAACTACTCAATTGTGTTAAGCGTCTTGAGAAAAATTGGTTCTTCGAATCTTGGGATTGACTCGATGGAATAAAGTTCCATTCGATCGATTTGTGTCTATAGAACCAAATTTTGTTTATCGATTATTTCATTTTTGTAGCAATTGCCAGCTCCTCGAATGGCGATTTTCTGAATTTGATTTTTTTCTTGTATTTCCTTCTTGCAACGATTTCAATCGAATCGATGAATTCTCCATTTTTTCTGATGTACTGAATAAATATTTCTGGTTACGAACGAGGGGAGATCCGCTTCGAAAAACAACGAAATTCATTAATTCTTATCGTTTCATAAATATTAACATAATTTAGTTTGATTTTGTCACTTTTGCTGATCGGAATAAAAGAAAATGCTACGATTTACAGTTTCTGAATTTCTTTTGAATGTGCAACGCTCTTACTCCCTTAAACCATACAGGGCAATTGCTCAAAAGTCAAGCACATTCCTGCTTTGTCATCGGCCGAAACGTTTCCGTTCTCGTCTCCGGATCCGAAAGCGATTCTTATGTGGAAAGGCGTTGCAGAGGTTTCGACACGACAGTTACCATCGGCGTCGATCTCGTTCGGTCCGCAAAGTGAATCTCCGCAGTGTTCGAGATCGCAGAGTCCGGCACCATCGTTGCCAGGCTGAGAAAATAATTGAATAATAAAAAAAAATAACAATCCATCATTCGTGGTCGTTCAATTATTTTTCACTTTGACTTTTTGATTTTTTGGTGGGCGATTAATTAATTTTTAATGAAATTTGATGAATCGATTTGAATTACGAAGAAATGAGCGAAATTTGATGAATTTGTGATTTTTTAAATATTTTTCATTACTCACCGTAATGAATTCTTCGAAATCGCAGGGAATTAGAACTCGATCGCTGCAACGTGTGTTGGTAGTCGGTAAGTTGGTTATCACAGTAGTATCTTCGGTTCCCGATCCTTCGAGGAGATTCTGATTATTTTCGTTAGTAGGATCGCCATCGTTGAGCCCAGTGGCGCTGCCTGTCGTTGCATCGGAGTTTGTGTTGTTCTTTGGGAACCTCGAAGGACCGATTCGAAACGAATCGTTGGTACAGGGACTGTAAGAAATGCTGCACATTCCTTTTTCCTGTCGTACGCACAGAAGATAATCCTGATTCGCGAGATATCTCCCGTTAGGAAGATAATTTAGTGTCTTGAGTGTACCACGAGGAGCATCGAAATATTGCAAACAACCGGCAGGTGCACGCTGCTCGAACGCCAACTGGACGACTCGCATCTCCCACATACGCGATTGCTGGTCGTTTGGCAAACGAAATTCTAACATCGTTCCTCCCTCGTCAACGTCCATGTAGACTGTAATAGTTTTTGAAGAAAAAACACTCAAAAATCATTGAATCTCTTACTCAAAATTGGAATAAAAAAAAAATTGATCGAAAAATATTCGATTTTGTTATTCAGAAAAAAAAAATAGTAATTTGCTGATTAAAAATTTACGTGGAAAATTATTGATCCAAGGACCTTGCAACGAAGTGGGAAATTCTATTCAAGTTTTGGTTTTTAGAACCGAGTAAAAATAATTTGGATTGTAGTGAAAAAAAATCTGACATTTATTACGAAATGGAAACTTACTATGCTGACCACTATTCCAACCACAGATCTGAATGCTCATACCACCGCTTCTAACTTCCATAAGATCTTGATCGCAAAGTCCATTTTTTCGATTGGGTTGGCCCTGAAAAAAGTTTTCCCAAATGTCAGCATTTGGGCTGTTCGTCCTTTCGAAAATCTTGTCTTTTTTCTAAGGAATTTATTCTTACGATGTTGAAGTGTATGAAGTCGATTCGGAGCTGACTGACGTGGGCTTCGATTCTCTTGACGAATATTGAACAATTCAAGGGCTGATCGACCAGATTCGGAAATCCGGGACTAAGAACGTACGTGAGATTGTTCTGGACCTCGCCTCCGCAGCTCGTCGTGACTTGATGGAGATAAATAATAAAATTTGACTTCAGAGGACGCGAGAGGAAAATCGAGCGAATGAAAAGGCGAGAACAACAGAGACGGAGAGACAAGAAAAGAGAGAGAGAGAGAGAGAGGAGGAAGAATTGAGTTTGTGGGTTCTCCCGTTGCGTAAGCTCATTTTCATTGCAGGTCTCAAGACCGCATCAGAGAAGAGAAAAGAGAGAGAGAGAGGAGGAAGAAACTATTCAGCTAGAACTAAAGTCAGCTCGGCTGCAGTTGGGAATATTTGCACGTTGGGGAAAAAACTCTCTTGGCTGTTTGAAAAATTCAGAGCTTTCTCGAACCCTTGACTTCGGCAACTCACGAGCAAAGAGTCGATCCACGGTGAAGCTTAAAGCCGAACGACTTGAACTCAATTTTCACGAAACATTACGCGCGACCATAAGAAAATTCAGCTTTTTTTTACATTTTCACGAAGCACATGAAACCGAATTTTCGTTGCACTTTAAATCCAAAGAAAAATTCAATGTTGCGAGAAAAAATATTTTTCGTGATAGAAAAAAAGGCGCTGCATTTATTTTTATTTTTTTTTTCAATTTATCAAACAATTTTGGAAACAATGAACAAAAGTTTGTCAGCTTCGGCGCTTTTACGGACGAAAAAAATGCAACCCATTTCATCGTCGATTTGGAACAAGCGAAAAGCACTAGATAAAAAGAATTCCTTCTGAAACGGTATTATTTGTGTGGAACAGAGTGTATAGTAGTTTAGGTAGGCGCTCATCGGGCTTGAATATGTAGGACGTGAGGTGGACGAAACCTCAAAGCAATCAAGTAACTGTATACTCTGCCGGTCAAGTATGTATATATTTTTATGTGTGTTCGTTTGGATCTGCATTAAATATTCTTTTTTTTAAACTTGCACGATTAAAAATCTCTGTATCAAGAAAAATTGCATGCTGAGAAACGACCGAATGGCATAAAACGTAAAGCACGTAAATAAATATTGAGAAGGTCACAGAACACGAAATGCAAGATTTTTTTTGCAGCACTTTTTAAAACTTCTGCATTTTTGCGAATTGGTGCGAGCAAACAACGGTTGAAAATCTTGAAAATTATGAAGTAAAAAAAATAAACGTTTAAATTCGAGAAATTTCGTTTGCGTGCCAATTAACAAATGAGACAATTCGCTAATTAAAAACTCGTCAATTTGGACTCATTTTCTTCCTTGAGGAAACATGCAAATCTATCCATTTTTTCGATCGACGTTCGACGCAGTTTTTGGCTAATTTTGGGGTCATCGAATTTTCTAATTCGTTGCAAATTTTCGATGCAGACTTACAGATACAACATACGCCAAATCCAAGAGCGCAAGGCCCGTGGGATTGGCCCTGCTGAATTCGGCACTCGTACGTGTTCATGCATATTCCTCGACGACGTTTGTCCTCGCTCATGCATTCCTCCTCGACCGGGACCGGGAAGAAATTCAGTACTGCTGAACAAATCGGAATGCATAATTGTTATTCTCACAGTTTCGTGATTCCCCGATGGCCAACATTATTGTAATAGAAAATCGAATTTTTCTTGAATTTCTAAGATGAAAATTGACGAGGCGAAGAAAAAAAAGCAAAACATAAAATTTAATCGTTTAATATTTTTCTGGAAACATCGAGTCTGCAGAGTAAAATAATGATTTTCAAAATTACATGAAGAATAATGGGCCCATGAAATTTTCCCCAAAGCGGAGAATATAAACGACGATTCTCTTGGCAAGAACTTGACGATTTTTCTTCACGAAAATTGTATGAAAAAGACGGAGATAAATTTGTATAGCGGTGGTTGGTGACAATGAAAAAAAAGACATTACTCTCGAGTGTTCGGATCGATCGGTCGGTTATTCTCGTCGACAATAAATCTTGGGAGGTTGGCTAATTATTTAAGAAATTTCGCTCGAATTGGGTTGAATTCCAGGGTCGAGTTGAGGGCAGATGTTGAATTAGCAACCTACTCTGCTTCTTATATAAGTGTGTGACTACACACACACATATATACATAAGCGAGAATGTAGTATCCTTTATGGAGGCGAGATTAAATTTTCAGGTAACTGGAAAATCTCGTAGTTACACAGGTTTGCCCACGTGGCACTTGATGATCAAGTATTAAGCAGCTCTGTGTAATTAGAACCAAGAAAATTACATCCTTCCATAATAAATCTTGAAAAAAAGCATCGTAACGAAAAAACAAAAAGAAAAAACAAAATTGCAATAAATGGTTAGGCCGAGAGGGACTGACTATTCGACTTACCCCTGGGCTCCACAGGCCTGAGTTTGTTTTCTGTTTTGATGACGAGATCTCCGGGAGTATAGGCGTGATACGTGGGCCAGAATTTGAAAGCCGATGGCCAACCGGAAACACGAAACGAAGGGACAAAAGCAAGAGTCAAAAAAATGATCGGAAATCGGGTCAACATTTTGTCGCGGAAATAGAAAATTTCGTAAAATGAATGAAACTGGAAGGAACAAAAAAGAGACGATTTAAAAAATAAAAAACGCGGCAACGACGACGTTGCGTTTGTTGCTGGACTTTTGCCTGTTCAACAACGTCTCAAGGTCTCCACAGGGGCTACGAGTTATACCGAAGACACGAGCCAAGAGAAGTGGGTGACCGAACTCGTTGGATCTCCCCTTCTACAAACTCTCCTCCTATAACTTGACTCTTCTCCTTATATATATATAAATATATATATATACACATAAAAAGGTACAGGAGCTTCTTACTACGAGCCGGACACCTCTCACGATTTAGACCCACGTCAAGGCAATCCTTTTTCCACCAGGATGGATCGTCAACTTGTTGCTTCTGCCTCGCACCCAAACTACCAGCTGGATACATCGATATTGCACGCGATCGATCATTCCATCCATTTCAGTATTTTGCTCCTTACGCAATATGTACTCCCACGTTTATCTACACCGAATATATTTTCTTCAATCGACCAAATCATTTTTGTACGACTTTTCAGAGAGACAAAAATTAATTTTTTCGATCATGCGTTTTGACTGCAAAAAATCTGGAACGATGATAATTGTCACAGTTTTCTGTTGCCGCATAAAATTTTCTTCTCGATCTTTTTGACGTTGCTTTTTTTTACCGGAAAAAATTTAATCGTTTCGTTATGTCTCAGAAAACATTTTGCCACACACAGAAAGCATTGGAATGGAAAATAAAATATTGAAATGTAAAAACAAAATGTAAAAAATCGTTCATTCGATTGTTCATGATTTTTAATAATTAGAAATTTGTATTTCATGAATATTTGAGGTCACCGTTGATCTCGATCGTGCGAGCGAATAAAAGACGATCGAAGGAATGTTGAATTCCTTAACGAGTGCGCATCATAGATCAATGAGCATCATTGAACGTCGCGGGATGTTATTTTTTGCAATTTACTATTCATACCAGTAGCAACATATTGCAATCGTACGAAAGATTCTGTACAGCGATATCAGCTTGCAAAGAGGACACAAAGATGCGAAGAGGGAGAGAGAGAGAGAGAGAGAGAGAGAAAAAAAACGAGACAGCGTTTTGCGATTAAAATAACAGCCCGAAGCATTCTTCGATGGAATGACGCGAGCGCGGTTCGATCGTGGTCGTCTCGTCATGCCGGAGAACGTGTTATTAAAGGAAATTATGCAAAAAACTTGAGCCTTCGAAGGGCTCTTTCAACTAAACAGCTTTCTTCCTTCGAAGGGCAAAGAATTTTCATTATCGTGAGCGAGTATCTTGAACAACCGTCTCATTCGAGTACATCAATTCGTTGAATTTAATGCTGTAAGTAAAAGCTGCATTGGAAGGAATGTGATCGTAATTGCTGATCAAGTAAACGTTGGCGAATAGATATATAAATTTTTCAATACAATCATCATGATTATTATTATTTTTGTTTTTATTCAACGGTGTGGAAATAATAAAATTAAATTTTTCAGTCGTTCATTAATTTATTTTCTATTATTACGGATCGTCGCGGTAATACGTTTTATACGCAAAGGAATGTGATCGTAATTGCTGATCAAGTAAACGTTGGTGAATAAATATATAAATTTTTCAATACAATCATCATGATTATTATTATTTTTGTTTTTATTCAACGGCGTTGAGATGATAAAATTAAATTTTTCAGTCGTTCATTAATTTATTTTCTATTATTACGGATCGTCGCGGTAATGCGTTTTATACGCAAAGGAATGTGATCGTAATTGCTGATCAAGTAAACGTTGGTGAATAAATATATAAATTTTTTAATACAATCATCATGATTATTATTATTTTTGTTTTTATTCAACGGTGTGGAAATAATAAAATTAAATTTTTCAGTCGTTCATTAATTTATTTTCTATTATTACGGATCGTCGCGGTAATACGTTTTGTTCTCCTACTTATTTTGTCACGTAATTTTGTCGTTTTATCGAGGATAAACGTTGCCGATGTTTAGTTCGCACAGTTACGTCGTCAAGGAACATTAACGACGCGGTTTTGGAACGTCAATTATTTAGAATGCCAAATAATCCTTGTCCAAATTGTTTTGGCAAGGCTTGGCGGAAAATCCAATAGGGATGAGTCCAGAAAATTGACGATACAGAACAGCTCGCTTGACCGCATCGTGGACCACGCGAGAGATGCGCTTCCCTACGTTCTCATTACGTGTCGTGTCGGTATGCGGTCGTCGCACGAGCCCGTTCCACTATATCGCACGATAGCCCAACTCGAAGCTACCTCTCGTCCTCCCTCTCTCTCTCTCTTTCTCTCTGTATACTCCCCTCGAACTCCCTTTGCAAACCCTCACAGTAAAATCTCCCAAAGTCCATTTTCTCCCTTTTTTTCATTTAATTTACATGGAGTCTTGTAAACAAATGATTGATTGTTCATTAACCATCAACTTTTGGCCTTACCGTTCCGCCCTCAAACCTCGGATGTTTTTTCTCGCGTCCAACAATTTTGCTGGACCTTAGAAAATGTATATCATCAGAATGTTGAAAAACAGTCAATTCCAATCGGACAAATCCATTGTTGATATTAATGATACTCGTAAATTGAACGACAGCATATTACTGCGGAATGCAATCAGAGGAACCTCTGTCAAATGTCCGCAAATGAAACGTCGATCGATAAAATTCATAACAACGAAATGACGATTAATCTTTGAATTGCGACGATTATTATTATTCTCGAGAAATTTAATTACGAAATTAGTAAACGTACATGAATTTCGTTGATCCGGAAAATTGGTTATCGACTAGGAATAATTATTAATATTTGAAAAGCTCAAAGTGTTATTATTTGAAAAATAAAACTCTTCGATACACACGAAATATATTGACGAACAAAATAAGATTCGTTGCCGATCGACAAATATGCTGAATTTTTTAAGCCACCGATGAATGATGGCGAAGGAATTTTTTCAAATTTTCACGTCCAAATGATTTTCCATCTACGAAACGCGCGTTATCCATTAATTTCCGATGATGAAAATGATGATGGAATTGTGGCGAGTTGAACTGTAACGTTGGAGGAGTTTGTAAGGGAATCCAAGAGCGAGTCCAGGTTCTTTGGCCAGCAGCGGCGCAAGAAGGAAGCTGCGGAGTACGGGGCAACGAAGGGGGCCAAGGGGGAGGGGGCAGAGGCGAGAGAGAAGGTAACTCGAAGAACCGGTGCTGAGGTGAGGGGTAACGGGCCCGGGGAGGGAAGAGGGGGTCGGAACTAGTTCAGTGAACAAAACGAAAACGTCTCCGGGGCCCTCGCGATATTCCACGCGCGTTTGCGAACTCCGATACGACGGAGAGTGCTCGTCGGGGCAACCGGAGCAACCGTCTCTCTAGTCCCGCGCGCGCACGGACGTTAAAATCGACCACGCACACCAAATCGTGCGGGAAGATGCCAAAACGAGAGCGAATTCTTGGTCAAATTTCTTTCCTCCGAACTCACACCTCGAGTATTATACGATCCTTGAGAAAATTAACTTCCTTCCCAACTCGCCCGCGTTCATCGCATTTACTCCATTAAACGTTGAGCAAAAATTTCAACAAAATTTATATTTCCGCAGCTTCCATCAGTATTTTCCGAATCAAAAATATACATTTTTTTTCCTTCCATTTGGCAAAGGAAAAAAATTACGATCGCGTTATTAAAAAATAAAAATAAAAATAAAAAATAGAATAAATTTCGGAGCATATTGCGAATGTTTTTCCGAAAGACTCTTCAGCCGCGGCCTGAGGCCGAGGATTTCCAAGCCATAGAATCTTAAACCTAAACGATTCTGACGCTCGTGCATGGACCACAGGAAGAAAAGGTTTTTGTACACAGACAAAAATCCACGAAAAATCTCGGCTCTCCGTCCACGTAGAGAGCCAGCTCTTTATATACTCATACATAGACATATATTTGCAGAGGCCTTTCTTATCTCATCTACCTGTTAGTGGGAACACGAGATGTTAGTTCTCTCCATATATATAAATGTGTAACATGTGGATTTATACAGGCTCGAGTATATTTTATATATTTTTCCTCGCTCGACGTATCGAGTATAAAAATATATATTCCGTTGTTTCGCTCAATGAATTTAGTCAAATACAGGAAAATTGTTTATCGAGTTGATGGAAAAGTAACGAACACTTACCAATTCACACGGTAAATAATGCGCGTGGGAGGATTTTTTCTTCGCCTAATCTCGTTGCATTTATAAAGATAATGATTATTAAATTCCATCGAGCAAAAATATGGATAAAGGAGATGAAAGTTTTTTTGTTCGAATCCACTTGAGGGTAGACAAATTTTTCTCATGCGTAAGCACTGGACGATAATCTTTATACTCAGGTTAATCGGTAGCCTGATACAGGAGCATCATTATATTGGGAGTACGTTCGTATACACCTGCCTATCGAATATATTATAGAAGCTTTCGAGGTGCAACACGATCGCTACCTGGACGATCTGACACACGAACAGAGGGGAATAACTATGTGTGAGGGGAAAAAGAACGAGCTTGGCACAAAAAAATGGTGAGGGTTTATGTACGAGGAAGGGGGAGGGGGAGGGGGAGAGGTGCTTGTGATAGCACAGGTGTCACGAGTCTCTTGTGGAGTCCAGCTTATATATATGAAAGGATCTTGCATATCCAAACAGGTGTCAAACCTGTCTCATTTGTTCAGGCGATTTTCATGGGGTTCGTGATACGTGTATGGCAAAAACGTCATTTTTCAAAGTATTTTCGAAAAAAAGTTGGAAAAATTGTTCGAGTTCGATTTTGGTCGGTCTGTGAAGAAAATTCAATAAATCTTTATCGCTAATTCGTAATTGCCGGAAGAATGTGAAATGGGAATGAAATATTTCGAGTGGTAAAATGGCGTGCAGGGAACAAACGAATGCCCGAGGAAAGGTGCGAGTTACGTCTCTTTTATTGTGAGCCTCTGAACGCCGAAGAAACCATGAGAAAGCGAGCGATGTTGCGTGCTCACTTCTTCAGGGACTCTTCCTCTTTCTTCGTGTCCCTTATTTTTCTCTGGTTCGCTCTCTTTCTCTTTCTCGGACGAGGAGTACGCCTTGGGCAGGCTGACCGCACCCCGCGTTCGACGTGTCCTGGCCAATGTACAACCTCGTGGTTCTTCTCGGTCCACCATGTTTCTTCTCTTCGTCCTCAGTGTGTTTCTCTGGGCATGCCGACTCTGAAAGAGACTTTGGCTTGGCGAAGGAATTTTCTCGATGTTTAGATATAAATATCGAGCTGAGGAAATGGCAGCTTATTATTGGTTGAAATTCGATCGTTGTGAATTTTGTTTCAATTATGAGACAAACGTCGAGCATAAATTCAGCGATTTTTTTGACTTGACTCTCGATCGCAAAAAGCCAAGAAAACTCGTTGTACAAAAATCATTTACCACTTTCTTTTTGAAGGGGCCGTTAACTCGTTCGTTTGAACAGGTGCGATATTTAAATAGACCGAATGGAAAATCGATCGACAGCCGTGGCAAAGGATCGTTAGGAAAAAAAAAAAGAAAAATGAAAATTCAACCGAAACTAAAATGCACAAGTTTCTTAGAAATTTTCCTCTTTTTCTCCCTCGGCGACGAGTGTGTGCGAGGTCTTTTTTTTATACGAGTACGAGAGAGGATCGCAACGGGCGGTCGAGGCTACCAGAACATAGCGGAAGATCGTTTCGCCATACGTTGACGATGCTTTGAACAGGCGCCATATTCAAATATACGGCCCTGTCTCGACGGCGGTTGCTCTCCGGAGTGGCCCGACGTTCATAAACACACGCGGAGCTCTGTCGACGGAGCACATACAGAAGAAAGAGTGAGAGAGAGAGAGAGAGAGAGCGAGAGAGAGAGAGAGAGAGAGAGAGGGAAAAATCGAGGCAGAGAAGGAGAGAGAAAATGAGCAGCGTTCAACCTGCGTTCTAACAGGATTCCCCTTACCCCGTACTCGCCATACCTATCTCCGAGAGATATACCTGGGGGATTCCATCTCGAAATGCCCCTTCCTCCCGTGCCCCCTACAACGCCGCCACTTTCATTCTCCATCACTGTCCCTCACTCGGAATCTTTCCTCGTCCGCATCAGGTTCAATATTCTCCGAGTATTCTCTCCCATTGCTCTTGAGCATCAAACGCCGATGATCCAGCATCTTTCTCATCCTTACTCACTCCGAACTTGCCTTTTTATTTCTATCCCGCGTTTGGATTCTCCTCCATAATTTTCTTTTCGTCTGAGGCAAAGTCTACTTGGTCCAAGTTCAAACGAGGATGAGAGACGAAGGGATATTAAAAGCGCGATTCCACGCAGCAGCCTTCCATGTGGCTGGAGAATATTTTTTTCAAACTATACGCGAGATTGTGAAATTTTCATAGTTTGATTTTAAAATCCGTCGTCGCATCGTGACTCGAACTCAAAAAAGAATCTGTTCAGCTCCTCACAGTCCTACCTGTTGAGTCGATATTCTTACAGCATCCTTGCTCTTATCTCGGCCAAAAAGTTGGCTAGTTTTCATAGTCGATTATTCTGGCTGGTTTGTACGTTTCGATCTATCATCGTCCTATTCTTTTTCAACGAAACCTGTCGTAGCTCATGATTCCATCTTTTTCTGTTGAAGTGGCTTTCGGGTTTACCTGTATAACGAATGCAACCGCAACAGGGCGCCCCTTCCTCTTTTTTTTCGTGCGGTGCCCCACCACCGCATTCACAACTCGGAATAGGTTCCGTCCTCGTTCTTAGCTCCGCTCGAGCTGGCGAGCACTTGAGGCCTTGGTACACGTTATCGTTGGGGCAACCAAGAAAGCGAGCGAGAGAGAGAGAGAGCGAGAGAGGTAGAACGAGAGACAGCTCAGAAAACAACGTTCTTGTGGCGCTGCGGTGCTTGTGAGAGGAAAGAAAGAGGCAAAAGAGAGGGGGGCGGAAGGGGGAAGGGGGCATACAGCATCCAACAGCAGCAGCGTGCGGGAGCAGCACCAGGAGCACCGAAGCAGCTACCAAAGGGGCTCTCTCTCTCTCTCTCTCTCTCTTTCTCTCTTGGTGAGCTTGGGAGAGTTCTCAAGACGGTTGTGCAGCTACCTCGGCTCCTCTCGCTCTCCTCTCTCTCTCTCTCGCTATATAGTAAAGCCTGTGTTATGGATTCGCGGCATGTATCTGTATCGTTGAGTTGATACGTGTGTGAGGCTGATTCCTTTGAGCGTGGGTGTGAGCCAGGCGGCTCCGGTGAAGCCTACCTGACGGCGTCCGACACGCAGTAAACCGCCGCTCAACCTCGCGAGACCTGCTTCTGCTGCTGCTTTCGCTGCCTCGCGACGCACCACTTGGACTCTTCGTTTTACGCATACACGCACAAGCACATATACACATTAACCAATTCATTTTATCGTCCAACTTGCTCCCACCTACTTCGATTTAACGCAATCAACGAATCCCCAACATGATCTTCCGTCACGCGATTTCTTTGTTGTGGAAGAACGCGCTTGCTTCGATCTTGGTGCGTGATTCTCTCCATCTCGTTGATACGTGATAAATCCTCGCTGCGGAGAGAGCTTTTCATGTGGATCATAAGAATTTCACCGTTCTACTTGGCCGATCATACGGAGTTTTTATCGCGAGTGTTTGCCTTCGGTTCGTTCTAGTGTCGTGACATTATTTACGGTGTAAAGGTAATCGATCGACAGATCGATTTTTTACTCGAGAATCCACCCCAGGGATTCACTCTTTATCTTACGATTCGTGGGATTTTTCGTGGTGATTTCAAGTGAACAACATTCTTGCAGTTTTGTGTGTTGAATATAAAATTAAGCTGCGTATGAAAAACGGAGGAAAGGAGAATTGGGAAGAGTGTCAAGGATCGAGGTGGAACTCCTCGATTACCTTCAAAGATGCGAGTCAAGACCACCTCTCTGTTGGATTCCTGTTGAGGCACCTTTGTAACCTCGTGAGGTCGCCCTTCAACGAATCTCAAATTCGAGGTGAGTTTTCATTCTTTCGTGGCGATTATTTTTTCCCCTTTTTTTCGCCTTGTTTCGCTGCTTGTTTCGTCATCGATCGCTCTTTCATTGATAAAAATGATCTAACGCGTCTCGCGAATAGGCAACTTGCTCGAGAAATCAACATGGCTGCCGCACGAAGATCGAACAGAAGAGAGGGCCCCGCGGTAGCCATGTTGGCAGGTGTGCGCGCTCCGCTAAGCTCTCTCTCTCTACGCGTTACGTTCTTTACGATTGTGCGCGAGGCCCCCCGATCTCTTTCCTTCTGTGTATACCTTTTGCCTGATAACCAGTTCGTATATTCGTGGAACACACGCGTCTCACCATCGACCAACGTAGCCTAAGAAACACCGCCAGGGAGCGCTTTTAACTCTTACCTGTTCCGGTTTTCTTTATCACGCCTCCTCCGGTCAATTGCTCTTTTATAGTTCACTTCTGAATTTATTCATTTTGCCATGAGAAAAATCAAAACTGCAAACAAAATGGTCAGTGCCACCGAGTTCTTTGACTACGAGAACTCGCCAGCAGATTACGACGCGTGGAATGCATAATGGTTGAGCGCTAATCACGCAAGAAATACTGGAAAAACGCTGCTTATCATTTTGCAAAGGTTTTGGTTCAGTGAGTCTAAACAAAAAAAATCCTTGTTCTTTGCCTGATTCCGCGGAGTGGTTTCGTAATTTCTTTCAATCACTCATGAAGCTCGCACAGTTGGTTGTGCCTCAAACACGTGCGGGTAGTTTAACATCAATTCGCATATTGAGAAAGGAAGGAGACAGAGAAAACATTGATATTTACGTTCATGTTGCTTTGTAGGACCAAGGAAGTAAACAAAGATGCCGACTGATCTTGTGGTGACGTCGTCAGCGTCGGTCGTGTCCGGGATCGATGAATCGGCCCGGGTCAGAGAAATGTTGGGCCCGTCATCCCGATCAGGGCCTACGTCCTCGTCGTCGACCTCATCCACATCAGGTCCTGGCTCCAGGTCAGGAGTAGGTTCGGACAGAGGTGGAGGGTTGGGCTCGCCAAGAACTTTCGACTCGTCGGGAGCTTTGGCAGCTTACCACCATCATCATCATGGTTTAGTGGCTGGATTGGGTCATCCGCACCATCGAGAGTCATCAGCTTTCGTGCCTGTTGTGCCATCGAGATTGCACTTGGCGCCTTATCCTGGTGATCTCCATGGGCACATGTCCGGTGGTCAGTCTGGCAGTTCCAACCCCACGAGCTCGTCCTCGTCGTCGAGCAGTCGGGAACAAGGTCGTGAAAACCCGGACAATCCTGCGAGGAAAAGTTCTTCGAGTTACGAAATAATGGCTATGATGGCTGACAAGAGAAAAGAACTTGCGGCCAGGGCTCTTTTGTTACCACCACCTCCACCACTGCTGGAACCACCTCCGGGATATCCGGTATTCACAGGACCATTTCCAGGCGGTTCTGCAATGTATCCACCCGGTGGACCACTCGGACATCAACATCTAGACAGAAGATTACTCCGGGCACCCGGGAGAGCCTCCCGACCGAAGAAACAGTTCATTTGTAAATTTTGCAACAGGCAATTCACCAAATCGTACAATTTGCTGATACACGAACGTACCCACACGGACGAGAGGCCTTACTCGTGTGATATCTGTGGCAAGGCCTTCAGACGACAGGATCATCTTCGGGATCATCGGTAAGTGAATCTGGTCGATCGCTCAATAAATAACGAATCAACAATCTCGTTCAACTTTTTTCTACTATTTCACAAATCCTTTGAGTCACTGATCGATCTTTTTATCGCTCCAGGTACATTCATAGCAAAGAGAAGCCTTTTAAGTGCGGCGAGTGCGGCAAGGGTTTCTGCCAGAGTCGAACCCTCGCAGTACACAAGATACTTCACATGGAGGAGTCCCCTCACAAGTGTCCAGTTTGCGCTAGGAGCTTTAATCAACGAAGCAACCTGAAAACTCATTTGCTTACGCACACGGACCACAAGCCCTATGAGTGCAGTTCTTGCGGTAAAGTGTTCCGTCGCAATTGCGATCTTCGACGACACGCCCTGACTCACGCGGTCGGCGATGTGCCGCCTGAGGCACTTGAGGAAGCGTTGCGTCAAGATGATGACAGTAGTCCAGCGGAGGACGAGCCAGGTTCGGAATCAACGGGACCTCGACCGGGAGCATCTTCCTCAGGATCCGGACCTGCAGGACCGCAACCAGGAACCTCCACCAATTCGGCAACAACTTCCAATCCATCTGGATCATCATCGAATCCAGGACCAAGTGGATCTTCCAGTTACTCCAGTGTCTCGCGTGGCAATCCTCAAACTATTCCTCCAAGGCCTCAACTCCAGATCAGACGAGATCTCTTACAGGTCCATCAAAAACCATCAACCATAACAAGCGCCTCAGCTGGACACCCCAATCCACCTGCGCCCCTGCCACCACCGCCACCTCTCATCCTTTCCTCCTACAGACGGAGATTAGGCTCGCCAGGTCCATCAAGAGTTCTCCTGGAATTACAGGAACGCGAGAGAGAACGTGAACGTGAACGCGAACGTGAAATTGATCGAGAACGACAAAGGGATCGCGAACAAAGGGCCAGGGAAAGAGTCGAAGAGAAAGCAGCTGTTTTGATGGCTGCCAGAGTGCCCAGACCACCGACCCCTCAACCACAACCACAACAACAACTTCCACTCGCAAGAGGACCCGTCAGACAGCCAGCTCGGCAAGGATTCACCATCGCCGATATCATGCGTCGATAAAACCAGATCCTTGACGTTAAACCACGTTGAATTCCGAACGTTCTCTCCAATCGTACCATCCAATGGTACGACCAGCAGTAATTAAAGGTGCATTCCCTTCCACGATGCCCGACATGCCGCTTTGACAAAATATAATCGATGATGATTTCGACAAGGTGAATGAACGTATTTCAACATTTTATACTTCGAGTTCTCATGGACCCATCGAGACTGCAAATGTCGTGGATTCCAAGGGTAGTAGAAAAGTTTCGAACGTCCGATTTGGGAGAAAGAAAAAAAATGGAGAATCTGAGAGATCAAACACGTGCAATCGCGATCAATCGATTTCAAGTGATATTAAAAGACACGATAATTAAGAGTATTTTTTATTTAATTATTAATACGACGAGGCGTAAGATATATATATATATTTTTTTTTGTTAATGTTATCGTGAGATCAATTCGCTAGTATTATTAAAAATAAATCGTCAAGTGTCGAACGAATGGACAAGTCAGTCGTGTGTGAGTCTACGAGCGAGTGTCGATTTTTAAGGAGCAACAAAAAATTGAGTGATTGATCTCTTTTGTAAATAGGCCTTGATACTAAACAAAACTTTATGCAAATAGTTGGAACGCAATTTCAGCTGCCAATGGAGAGAAATATTTCGTTTTTTTTTTTTTTTTTAAATCAAATGATGGACTTTCGGAATGTGCAAAAACTGATGATGTGAGTACGTCTCTAAATGCAGAAAAATGAATTTTCGTCTGGGACCAAATTTTACACAGCGTCAATTTTTTGCTCCCACATCGTTAGGTGCCATTTAAGAAAAATAGGTTTTTGCTGAGAGCTTGCCCGTGAATCTGTATTCTCAAGGTGAACATTGTGATATTTAACAATGAGTAGCATTTGGACGAAATTCAAACCCGAGTGATGGTTAAAGAGACAATTAACAATAAAGAATTTTTAGGAGACGAAACAGAAGATACAGTCGTCATTTTAAAAATGTCTAAAAATTTCTCAATACATATGCGATGTACAATCTAATATTTAAGCTACATCAAATCCGGTTGATGAATTACTGGATTATTTACAAAATAGATTGACGGATTTAAAATCCCTTTCCTGTTATTTTTTTCTTTCAAATCTCATTTTATGCTATACAATAATATCGTTTTATCATAAACATATATTTACGAAAACCCAGTACTATATATTTTTTAGATTTATACGATTGTTGTATGAAAAATAGAAAATTGTAAATTTTGATTAAGAGTTATATAAGAAAAATAAAACGTATTACTTTTCATTAAATCGTTCATTCGATCCTCCATTTTTATTGAATACAAAGAAAGTAAGAGAAAATCATGGCAAAAGCGAAACTCTGCATTGAACCGTTTCAAATTCTTTTCCTTCCAACGAGTACGAAGAATATCGTCGTATCGATGGACAGTGGGCACGGAATTTATTTTTACATCCACAGACTTCGTCCCGCTCTATTTTATCGACTGAAGGTTCAGTAGATTTCTTTTTAGGTTACAACTGATTGCAAGTGCGTACGAAAAACCGGGCCTTACCATCAGAATGTTTTTACCATGAACTGGTAAGAAGTTTCCGTTGGTCACAAAAATTAATCGATACCCTGCACTGATACAAGAAAACTCTATTCAGTTCCATGGATTTCGTAATTGCGAACTATCAAATTCTCTAGTTTTTTGCTTTGCTCCCGGATTTTTTTCTAATCATTAATTAACTTTAATTTCCTCCTGATAATAATATAGACAAGAGGCTCCTTACGATGTGCCACTAAAAAGTTTCAGATGGTAATGAAATTTGGTTCGTAAGTAAACTTCGCAATTGCCAAAATGATTAGTCAATACGATCAGTTTTTCTTTTTCGTATATAAAATGAAAAAAATCTACAGAATCGTTGGAATCTAAAAAAAAAAATTGACAGGCTTCGGAATATCGATTTTGATTAATCGATTAAACAAGTGCAGTGCGAACAGGATACACGTTTGAAGAATGTTGAGTTTAAGGGACTGATCTGGATAATTGAGGGGGTAAATGGTGGCACGCGACAGAACGCGATGATGATGGTCCAAGAGCTCTTGATCGGCTGAGAGAGGGAGAGAGTTTCGGTGTCTTGCTCCGGTCAGAGCGGAGAGTCCAGAGATCAGGGCGAATGAGGGCTCAGATGCTTTGTCGCATGAGGCTGTTTACGGAAACAGTTACGAGTCCTCGTTTCGAGTAGAATCCCCGGGGCGATTGGCTTATGTTCGTGCGAAATTGGTAGTTTTTCTCGCACCCCTCGCCCTCGTTTTTCGACGAGGGAGCAAAACGCGTCACGGTACTTAGTTTCAGGTAAACATACCCTAAATCACGGAACGCTGAGAAGCGAAGGAAAGGAATAAGGAGGAAGGAAGCAAGGACGTGTACCGGGTCTTTTACCTCACTTGGCTCAAACTGCATCACTTCTCCCCTTCGGATGTCATTTCGGTTCAACGCTACAGTTGAAAACGTTGTACCAATTGTACATATATTTGGTCCACTCGGTACTGGAGCAATACACCCGAGTGATTGCTCTATTCGAGCTCAACAGCACCATCAGGTATAATGACTCCATTCCAAACTCCAGGTATCCAAAACCCTGACCAACCTTTCGTCTATATCTACAAATGCAAAAGTGTATTAAGACTATATATATATATAGACATCATGAATTGTGACGATACAGATAGACGGAAATCCATATTGTTTATTTCCTGTTTGTAAAAGAAAAATAATTCACGACCCCATACCCAATTTTTCCATGTTTTATGAGCCAATACTCGAGTTTTCTGCTGATGGACACATTTTACATTTTTTCAGAGCAATTTGTCGAGTACAGTTCCTCCAAGAAATCATTACGACCGGCTAGACTATGGACGCAAATATTTTCGTCCACTTGACGTTTACTGACTTTTTCTTCTGTAACTACGTGAACGTTAATACTGCAGTTATTCCTACTAAATAGTCACAGATGTTTCTTGCAGGTTTTTTTGTCTCCTTTTTAACATTTGAAACTGATAAATATAAACAATTGGTAACTATTTTTTTCATTTTGATGACACGCGAGTGTGTATTTATGTCAATGGGTTCGATATAGGATGAAATTTTGAAAAACATACACGAATTTTTGGTGGAAAGTTAACGCGACTGTACGTTCAGGATGAGCTACCTTAAAAGAACTGCTCGCATTTTATTAGATTATTGGGCCAGACCCTCGGTGCCCCCCTATTATCGCACCCGTAAAACGTCACTGTCAAAGTCATCAGCATGAATTTGACCGCTCGTATATATCCTGCAGCGTGTCCCTTGAAAGAAGAAGCAACATTTTTACGAACCGACGCGTTCGTATAAAGCAAGAAATCGCTGCGAGATCCTTGTCTCGCTATTTCGATTATACGTTGTATTTTTGATGCACTGAAAAGTGCTCGAAAAGTCACCCCTCGTTGCCAGTAGGAATATGCATACATTTTCGTGAACTGAGATTCAAAGCAATGTGCTCGAATTGCCTGATGATGAACGTCTCGATAACGATCGATCCAATTGTATTTTCGCCTCAACACACATCTGCGCTTCTGACTGTAGGCACAACTTCGTATGAACGTACGTCAAACACCATTAACTTCCCTCCAATAAATATACAACTGTATAAATATATATGGGTCTATGTTTGCATCATATACGCTCGAGATAGGGATTGGAACATTTAATTGAATCCCCTCGTCTCTTTTAATCAGACCAGGCCTGATTAAGTAGCGAGTGGTTTACGATGTTTACGGAACATGTCGATGGTCGAGCCAGCTCAGACGATACTCCGTAGCATCTCGTTCTTGTTGGAACGTCCACTGCGGCGTCAAAAAATAATGAATCGTTCGTTCAGTGACGAAAAAGGACGTATTTATTCGTAAATAACACAAACTCCAATTTCTATAAATACGTTGGATGGACGTTGACATTTCACTGAATCTTATTTCATTCGGAATAAAAATTGAACGAAAATTACAGATTTTACGGTTTTGGCGTCGGTGCGGAAAACATTAGCACACTGTGGAGGGAAATGATGAGCTAAATTGAGTTGACAACGTCGAGACTATTGCGCATAGCAAATTAGCGGCCTGTCGTCTGTCCAGACGGAATTTCCGAGACTATGGTCTGGATTTTTTTTTTTTTTACATCAGTAGTTTGAAAAATCAATTACAAAGAGCACATTAGCGAAGAAGCACGATGAAAAGGTTACGAGAAATTCGAAACGCACCGTTCGTAAAAACTCGTGGGTCATTTTCGCAATTAAGAAAGAAACGGACCTAATTATACATTATCGAAGTCGGCGAGGAGTTTCAGACGGAAAATGTGTCTCACGGACTCACGGAAGGAAAAAAATGTGTAGAATTTTGCATGACATCGATTCCGCGTCATTAAATGTTTCGCAATTGAAAAAAAAATTATGTCCCGGACAGTTATTTTGTTTAACGAACCAAAAAATGTCTCGACGAGGGGTCGAAACGTATGAAAAGTTCTGAAAGTTTTCTGAGAATTTAGGAAGCAGATGAGAAGCTTCTGGTTCGGTCTGCGAATTTGCAGGGTTTTTTTGTGGAAAATTTGGTGGATTTTCTTGAAATAATCGGATGGGCGTTGTTCCGTGAGTATCTGAGGAAAATCCCGGGCGAGAAAGCGTGGCTATAGGTATCGCGCGCGTGCTCGGTCGATAAGTCTCGATCAGGATGTGCGGAAAGTGTTTGGAACATGCGCCTGAACGTTTCCGCACACAGGAACGCGGATGACGGAGGATACATGCAGACGCGACGATAACATTTCACGTCAGAGAGTGGAATATGCGCGAAGAGGTATGCGCTCGATGTAACACGGGGGCGCGGTCCCAAATTGGCAGGAGGAGATTCTGCCTCGGGGGATAACAACGAGTAGATCTCAAAAAAAGAAAAACAAAAAAAAGACAATAAAAAACCAGCTCGGAGATAAAGGGTGGGTGGGTTGAAGCTATTACGGGCACAAAGCTGCCACCAGATTGCCGTCGGGCAAGTTTCCTCGCTATTTTACCTCGCGATCCCCCGCAGGACTTTGTGCTTCGTCCCTGTATTCATCATTCAAATTCAATTGGCTTTTATCTGTCGTTCCACGCGCACAGAGTCGATATCCTTACGGTCCCTTTTTCGGAGTAATAATAACAGCATCCGCGCGAGTGTGCGATCCACAGGATTCCTTTCGAAAGCTTGACGCCATTTTGGCAGAAAAGTTGAGCAGCTTCCATTTTCCTCCGTGAAAAAAAAAGCGAAAAAAAAAAATTCGTAAAAATCGAAATAATGCCAAGAAACGTAATCAAACGATTTCTAACAAACTCCTCCGGATGATGCGAAAACAAAACGACTTTATCGGCTCTGAAATGCAGGAGAACAGCTCAATTTTTTTTTATTTTTCCAAATACGTTGCAGACTCTTTTTCCTTGCGAAGGCAAGGTCACGCAAGCTCAGGAGTTGCGTGTGGCAACTGTCAAATACATTTAGCATAGCCATAACAGCGCCGTTACGCTTCCGCTGCTCTTTTGGGCTGCCCTGGCCCACACGCAACGCGGTGATGCTTCTGATCGGCAGAAAGAGGTTCAAGGCTTCGGCAAATGGGAAGGCCGCGGGTCGCGTGGCTCTCGATCGTTTTTCTTTCGCTCATGGAGTCATTTTCGACTCTGCAACCGATCCTACGAATATATGTATACATATATATACATGTATACACACATTTATATGTATATAGTTCCAGGAGGTATATGTTTTTGTCCGTTCCGCGTTCAGGGTCGAACCGGTCGCGTGGCGTTGACGAATCTGTTTAGTGCCCCCGTCATATACCCCTGCCTGGTTTCCAATATTACTTTGCCGAACTGCCGTGCCAACTGTTTTTCCCACTCCGAGATTCGGGCGGTGCAAGGACGAGACATCAAAGATATTTACCTTTCGAGACTTCTTCTTATGCATTCGCTCTTTTTTTTTCCGCAGTGACACAAAACTCTCGTAACTACCGTGCAAGGGCGTACGTCGCAGAACGACGCTGCGAGTCGTTTCTGAAAATCTTGAAGTCATGCGAACAACAAAATGTTTGAAAATAAATTTGTCAGAAAAGCTAAAAAATCGTATTCGATTCGTATTTTCTGATCTTTGGATTTTTTTCATGATCGATCGTCGTCGGCCAAAAGATCGAGAATGACGAAAAATTGAAACAAAAAAAAAATGACGGAAAATTTGAAATCGCGAAAAATGGTGGACAAATCTTCCTCTCGAGGATGTCAGGATGTCCGTGTTGGCAGCGTCCTTGGAGCCACGTGCCTCGCAACCGTCGGAGGTGTGTTTATAGGCCCCCATAATGGAGCCCGCAATATCCATTCCGTTTCTTCACGCGCTCCTACTTCTTCTTCTTCTTGTTTTGCTTCTTGCGTTCCTCTTCTTGTGTTACCTACGCGCGGCCACTCGCCGCGTTCTTTTCCACATTGCTACAGTTTACGGCTAGTGAAATAAAGAAAGGGAAACGGCCACGTACCGGAGCTCAGAGTCGAAGAGGGAGAGAGAGACTCAGGAGCCACGCGAAACGCGCAATGTAACGAGCAACCACTGATTCCCGATGGGTCTTTTACGTTTCCTCTTAGGATCTCCTTAAGAGGTGGGAGATTTCAAACCCGGTGAAAACTTTCATATTTACGAGCTCTTTGTCCGAGCCGTTTACGAGGGTACAATTCACTGTTTGCGAGATTACTTATTTTCATTAAAACGAGTGTGTCGAGTGCCATACTACGACAAGGACAAATTTATAGACACGCATATATATATATACGTGGGTAGAATTACGGAGGCCCAGCACCAGTCTTGGATAACTTTGCTCAGGAGTAAATTTTCTTCCTTCCATTTCCAAGGCTGCAGTAGCCATTTTTCCAAGGACTTGACGACGAGGCACGCTTACGTTCGCAAAGTATGAATCCCCATTGGTCAAGAGTTCCGCTCCGTCCACTTGGATCGCTTGAAACTTTTCTCAAGAATAGTAAAACACGATTCGAGATTAAAACATCGAAAAAAAAAGTGATTTTAAGTTCAATTTGTTGTTTTCTAAAGTTTTCGTTTCTTCATATCGTCAACGCAGAATTATTATAACAAGAACGATTAAAAATTGAGTTTTCAACAAATTTTGTCCGATTTCGAACGAACAATTGTTTGGATGGATTCGTGAGGCAATGTTTTTTTCCATTAAATGATCCGAAGGTAAAGAAAAAGTGAAACTTCGACGCCGCTGGGATATACAGCGGCAAAGTTTATTTTACCTTCTTTACCTGTTCGACAGATCGGGCACATCTATATCAGGATATTTCTTATCGCTCTGTGCAAATGTCAAGAAGTAGAAACGTACGAGACGCGAGCGAGACGCGAGAGCGGCGGTTTTAGTCTCTTGACGTTTCAGCCGACTTTGATGATTTGCGGAAAGCTTATTTTCCGGGAATGAATTCTATAGACGTTTCGTATCCATATAAATATATAAATATATATATACAACCGCGTGTATATATACGATTTATATTATCATTATAATTGTTATCGTTATTAGGATTGGAACAGTCACGCCGACATTGGGATCGTGTACGATATTTATCTCGACGGTGTACGTGTCATAAAAAGAAAGATCGACATGCTGCCGGTGCGCTGCGAGATCCGAACCGCGTGAAAGCAGATCTTCGCTTATCTCCCGATAAGAACCTCGGCTCCCGTTTCGCTCATTTTTTTTTCTGTCCCTCGCCATCCATCAGCCAGATTCTCTTCTCGGAAGCGGCACCAATTCGCCAGACGCTTCACCACGCGGGCGTATACCAACGGAATCATTTTTATATCTCCCTCCCCCTTCTTCGCTCCTCTGCCCTTGTATTTCTGTACCTTAATCCAGCCGACCAACTCCTCGTACCATTTTTTATTGAGCTTAATACTTTTTAGCTTGAATTTAGTCGCGGTTTCTTGTTTTTACGAGTAATGAGTTTTTTTTGACTCGTTAGTGGGTGGGGGTTAATATTACGAATAACCAAATTGTCGAACAGCTAATAATTCGGAATTTTGGTATTCATAAAATTAAATAAAAGATAAGTAAGANTCGTGATTATGGGTCATTGAGGTTACTATTTGTTTACATGTTTCCAACGTTCTATTCGGAACACAGACAATAATGGGTATCATTCCAGGTAAATCTAAACTGGGTCAATTTGACCCGGATACCTCACTCGGTTCGCTCGTGTTCAGCAGCTCTGCTGTCGCTCCTGATTGAAAAAAAAATCGAATAATGAGTCCGGGTCAAAATGACCCATCCGGTCGGATGAGCGTGAAAATGATTGAATCGAACTCGAATAATAGTTCGTACGAAACAACATTGAAAATGTGACGATCTTGGAATCGTCAAATGTGAGAAAATAATTCTGTTCGGCTCGCCGCAGCACTCTGAAGACGTTCAGCTGAAATTTTTCTAACTGTTAAAAATATACGCGTGCACTAATATCGTGAATGTCTTGTGTCGATCATCGACGAAACTTGAGACGATCGTTTTGTTTATATTACCGGCGCTCGGTAGAAAGAAGCTCATTCATTCTCCCTCGTTTCATACACGAATGCTTAACGCTCTTTTAATTATTAGGCATCTTGCCAGTATACAGATCTCGAGTTCGAGTGACGAAGCGAAGGACTTTGCGTGAAACGTACTTTTGGATCCTTCGCTTTTTAGAACACCCTCATCGCACTTGACTCGATTTATCGATTCTTGGACGTTTACGAGCTACGCGTGTCTCGAAACGAAACATGATAAGACAATTTTAACGAGGACTCGAAATTCTTTTGCTCCAACTCCGGAAAGTCGTAGTTTTTGTCCAGCATCCAATGGTCGTTAAGCTCCAAGAAGAGAAAATCATTTTTGAATCTATAAAGAATAAAAAATTATATATTTTTTTTTCCGAATATTGATGTTCAACAATTTTGCAAGAATTTTTTGTATTTTTTTTTTTACAATCCGCTGTTTCCTTCATTCCCTGTTTGATTTGTTTATGGAATTCTTTACTCGACCCTCATTACCCTCTTCGGCTCTATACGTGCTCGATGAATAATGGTTAGGCACACAAGTAACGAGTATTCGGTGCAAACTGCAAGATTCCAGATGCCAAGAGGCTCTGTGGCATTCCGTACGAACGAAATCGTCGTCGGAATAAGAAAATTTATTATATCTCTGCCAACCTCTCGCTGTTTCTTTTTCTTTTAACGTTTTTTTTTTCTTTCTCGAGATGCACGCCCATTTGGAAAGAAGCGAGAGCCACAAAAGCAGATTAGGTGGTCGGACATAAAATTCTCAAGTAGCACACCAGAAACGTGTAAAAAAGTAAAAGTGGTTTGCAACTCGAGATTATCTCGATGAACATAACACGTACGTCGAGCACTTTGAAAGACGAAAAGAGGCAAAAAAAATGGTGTCTGTTGGATCGCCACCCAGTCCACGCGCTTTTACGCAATGTCAGAGCACCGAGATGCTGTGACATATATATTTCTTTTTTTTCTTCGGGTTGTCAAGGACCAGCGGCCCGAAGCGACAGATCGTACACTTTGGGGCATATGTTTTTTCGACTCTGACACTAAGCAGACTCCTATCTCTCCTGACTCGTCTGTCCTTGTGGCTAAACGAGAGCCCACACAAGTCAAAAATACTATATCAACTTCGATCTTTTGAAAACAAACGAAAAACTCCAAATTTTACTTCCACCTTATCAATCACAATCTTCCTCCGATTTTCCTCTTCGAATGAATGCAGCTGAGGCATAAAACTTTGTGTCAATACTAGACACGTTTTTAATTTTCACACTTTTCAAGAAAATTTTTTTTTTTCAAATAGAGATCATAACTTTATGACTTCCTAGTTTTCTTGATTGGGTTTCTGGACCAGTCAGGTCACGGCGTTTCCATTTCACTACAATCAAATCCTCATGGACGCATTCGTTCAAATGTTATGGAGCGATAACTGCCGGTGGTTCGATGGACCGATAATCTGTAAGTTTTCCTTTATTTCTTACGATGATAAACGTCTAGAAAAAATGGATGAAACAAATGTAAGAAAAAATCTAATGAATCTGGATTTTATGGAAATAATTATTATAAACTCGTAGGAAAGTGCTTAAATTTTTGCGATGCCATTGTCACGAGAATAAATCGTAATACCGCCACCAAAAAAAAATAAGAAAATAGTCATAAATTACTGAAGTAATAACGAGTTTTCATGAGAAATCGTCGTCATTGAAAAATCATTAGAAAAAAATTGTCCCCACGAAGAAAAAAAAATGAATTGGCACAAAATTATTAAGTGTGGGCGATTTTTTTCTCGTTTTTTTTAGAGCGAGTGATGCTAATGGGTAAATAATTAAGGGGTGACAATGTTTGTAGTGCGGAGAAAAATTCCGGGTACGTATCTCGTCAGACCGCGGATTGTTTGATTGCTCGTACGGAGTGTTTTGAGACCGGAAGTGATTATTCGGTGAGGAAATGGTGCGGCAAACGTTCGAGGAAACGGCGGCTAAATGTTGTTGGAGTATATATGGTTTACTTGTAAGTACGTGACAGACCGAGCGCGGTTTGCTCGATGACGAGGTGTCGTAGTTGACGTACCAAGATATCGTGTGCGATGTGATGTCGGAAGGTGAGGAAAGAGCTTGAGAAAAAAAAAGATAAAGAGAGACAGAAAAACACATCGAGAGCGAGACAGAGAGTGAGAGAGAGAGCGAGGGAGAAAAATATTCGTCCACAGCCGGCTGCATGCGACAACTCTCGTAACGATGAGAACATCAAAGGCACCGCTATCGCTTCTCGACATAAGCCCAGCCTTTATTCATCCTTTATGTGCACAACCAACACATACACGTCTAAATATATTATATTTCGGAGTATTGAGATGGAAAGCTCGATTATCGTGCGCTAAGCCGCGGCGAGTGCGATTTTTGGCCTGCTATTGCGTTTTCGATTAAAATCATTTCAAAATTTACAGATAAACTAAAGGAATTTGCAGTCTTTTCGGTAGATTACAATCTTTACATTCATCGATCCTCGTTAAATTTTGTTATTCACATTAAATAATGAGTTTTCCAATAAATTTATATCCGTATTGTCAGAATTGTTTCTAATTTTTAATAAATTTATATTCGTATCTGACAATACGAATATAAATTTATTGGAAAACTCATTATTTTATCTGAATAACAAAATTTAACAAGGATCGATGAATGTAAACATTGTAATCTACCGAAAAGACTGCAAATTCCTTTCTTTTATCTGCAAATTTTTAAACGATTTTAATCGAAAACGCAATGCAGGCCAAAAATCGCACATAAAATAATGAGTTTTGCAATAAATTTATATTCGTATTGTGAGAATTGTTTAAACAAACGTGTTTATGAGCAATAAATATCGAAAATAGCGTTTGCCTTGATTTCAAACTGTAACGACGTCCGAAATTTATTTCACGTTCGTTTCCAAAGAGTTATTCAAGCTCGGGCTGCAAGATGTTGGAAAATATATAGTCGAGAGAGGAAAAGGTTACACGAATTGGACGAACGAAATTTGCGTGAAAGGGGTGAAAGCTGGAAAAGGTACCTGAAGCTTTTGTCACGCAAGGATCACGTTTATGTATATTTCCGGTTGAGACCCTCAATGGTCCTTGTGGCAATAACGGGTTATAATTACGCCAATAGCTGGGCAACGTGGATGAGCTCTCCAGGGAAGTATATACCCGACGCGAACCGAGACCGTTTTGCACATTGACGATATAAATACCAACATATATTTCTTTCTGGGAAAGTATAATAAAAATTTTGGGAACATCGATGCCTTGAGAATTTTCAACATTCAATAGAATTTTCATCGAATTTTCCGCTACCGCGACCAAAATGTTATACTCTGACGTGCGAAACGCGCTTCCTCTCATTTTAGAGCTTAATAGCCGTCAATAAAATTTCACGATTCTGACCCAATTTTTCATGACAATTTGGGCATGACCTTAAAAACCTGGCCCTGTACTCATTATTTTTCATCGGAGTAGACGGAAAGCGTGCGTTCCTTCAAAAATGTCGAGACATTTTTGTAGCAACGTCCTCTTATTTGTACAAATTACGGTAACATCGTAAAATTGATGACGATACTCTTTCATTTGGGAAAAAATACAAATCGTTGCGTTGGAATATACTCACCATTACGGAAAACTGTCCGTTTCGACAATTTTTTCTCGTCAACTTTTTAAATATTTTCGTTTTTCCAAAAATATTTACATAGACGAATGAATTTTCAGAGAGGAATCTTGGAAATTAGTTTTTCTCGGACTTTCCCTCTGGAAATTATTATAAATTTAAAAAATCACCCAAAATTCGAGGAATTTTGCCATTCAGACTTTTTTAAACACTCGCTGCATCCTTTCGTCAAGTAATTAGATTCACACAATAATTTTCGTCAAAATCCAACGATTTTCTGCAGTTTTTATGGAAAATTGTAATTTGAAAAAAAAAATTACAAATACGTGCCGCATTGTAAATAATTCGGGCATTTGAGAGTCGCGAGATGCTTTGGAATTTCTTCCAAAAAGCCAAAATGCCTCGAGAATTCGCAAAAATTAACAACAGTCCAAATGTTGGCGGAATATTTAAGAAAGTTAAGAAAATGACGAAATTCTCTCAGTATTCTGTTTGAAGATTGATATGAAAAAAGAAAAGTATGAAAATTTGAAGAGCATTGTTTGATTAAGCAGGCAAATCTGTTGCGAAAACTTGGGCATTAAGAGAAAATCCCAGAAGAGGTTTTTCTCTCGTCTCGCCGTTATATATGCGTATAAGCACAAACTAAACACAGTTGAATCTGCCAAATGTGTCTATGGTTTACGTAGGCGTCGTATTATTGTGAGTATAGGTCTCGTCGCAGTATCGGTATATACTTTTCTAGTCGCAGCGAGAAGCGGAGAGAGAAAGAGAGAGAGAGAGAGAGCGAGAGAAGGAACGAAAAAGAAGTAACGCTTTTGCTGGGTCACGACAGAGTCTCGTTTGTCCATATTGTACGGGTTTTTACTTCCCAAAAATCCGTCCAAACTATGGTTTATGATTTTATGTTTATTATTTTTACGACTATGCGCAGTAGCAGGAGGAGGAGTTGTTCGTCAGTCTTACGCTCGATGTTTTTGCACTGCTACTTTGCAGTCTATTTCATTTTTGATCGACACAGAAAAAACGCTCACAATAGATAAAAAAAAAAATTAACAAAAAAAGTTCAAACGACGATGTTTATAAAAATTGAACGAAAAACATTTCGAGTGATGAAAAATGAAATGTTGAAGAAACGAACGCCTGCTTCATCGTGAAAAAATGACTTTTACAGCTTTTTACGCCCTTCGAACTTGAGTCAACATCCCGTACTTTTTCGCCCCTTTACACACTCGAAAAAACGGAACCCTTCATACCTGGCTAATAAAAAAACTAAAAAAAAAATGCCAAAAAATATCCGTAAGACCCAGAGACCTAGTGAAGTTTTTTTCCTCCCAAAAAACGACGTTTCTTTTTTATATCCGGGGTGTTGATGGCCAATAAAAAGATTTAAAAAAATGGTCGTGCGCAAGGATTAGGGGAGGGGTTAATTTTTTAGGGAGCCTCTTTTTACCCTGGCTCGTGCAGCACTCGCGTGGATGACTCGCGTCGCGATGAAATTCCTCCTTCACAAATTCCAATGCTCCGGCATATGGCCGTCAGAGGAAAAACTTGAAAAATACGGTGAAAACTTTCTTAATAACAAAATTGGAAGCGTTCGGAAAATGGAACATACGTGTCAATGTGAACTTTGCACCCTCGCACGTCGACTTTTGTCAATACACAAATAAATCGTATTATCGCGCGCGAGGATTAACTTTTAGCTACGCTTCCGAAGTTTTGAGAACAACGTGCTCGTTGAATTTTCTTAGTTTCTCCGAGAAAAATAAGTCACGTATAAATACAAAAAGTCACAGGATTTCCGGTACATCCTTCGTGCAAATATGAGATGAACGATCGAGAAACGAGACGCGACAAGGCTTTGCGAAACGTACTTAACTTACGATATGATTTTTCGTGGAAACAAATATATGTATATACACGCGTGTATGTGCGTGTCCGTGTGTATAAGTTTAGAGAATCGTGTGAGCGACCGACTAAGACAATATTTAATATTTTAAGGACAAATATTCAGCTTAATATACGAGTCTCTAAGCTGTACAGATCAGGAATTCCCCTGCTGACGATAATTCCCATGAGTGGGACACGTCGCAGCTCCGAAACTTTTGTTCGGGATCGATCTCTTTATTCCGCATGCGAACATGCAACGTATTACGTATTTCCATCATAAATTCCGCGTCTTGAAAAGGCGAGCAGAGCAAAAATAAAAAAAAATAAATAAATAAAGTTTCGAGATTTCGGAGAAATTCGAAGCTGCACCAAAATCTTGCAGCATCCATGTGAGACGTTTTGGAGCAGAGGATGAAATAGGATGAAAAAAGTACTTGAGACTGTCGTGAAACGTCGTTTAGATTAAGCCATGGATAAAAGTTTCACGTTGCCTAGACGAGCAAGAGATAAAAAGTTTTGAAAAAGCGAGAGCAAGAGTGAGAGAAAAGCCACGCGAGAGGCTCGTGAGGAGGCGATTAGTTACCAAAGTTATTTCACGCCATGCATTGCCTCCGTGTGAAATATACATGCACACACTCTCACATACTCGCTTTTCAACAGCTCTCGAATCTCTCCAACTCTTTTGAAGACTTGCTGCCAACAACTTCTCAACTCCAGAAGCATGCCACTTAATACCCAAAAAAAAAAATATAACTATAAAAAATTCCAGCATCTGTGACAGACTTTCGCGCGAAACCTCGACGTCGATCCGAACAACTTTTTTTTTTCACGTAACGACGTACAGCCTTGTTAATTAAATTAAGAACAAAAAATGCCATTTTTTTGAGTATCCGTCACAACCAACATTTCGACAAGATTTCAATGTCAATTGAAGCAAATATTTCAGTTGATTCGAAGTAGCTGATTCAATTATTTTTCATTTTTACTCAAAACTCCACAGATTCCTATTATTTCGTTGTTCTTTTTATTACGAACGAAAAAAAAAACAGGTCATTTCTGACAAGGTGATGATTAATGCTCCATTTTTCGCTACAACCTCTCTCGCTAAAAGCGAGAAAAAAAAATCGGTGCAATACGCAGCGCAAGAGCTTCGTAGAATGCTGAAAAATAAAGCTATATCTCGAAGAGGCCACTTTTTCTAAGTGCCTGAGTCAACGGAATCCAAGCCTAACAATATCCACGTATGAATGTCCCTGTGCGTGTGTGTATATACAAGGATATGTGTTTTGTGTCAAATAGAGAAGAACGAAGTATGAGCAACGCGTTTATCTTGAGCCAGTCCATCTCGCAGGTGACGTGCAGTCTGCCATAAATTCGATAAATAGCTCTTTTTTATGTTTCACCAGTTAACAGTATTTATCCATTAATATATATATATATATATATAATTGAGACTAGTGAACATTAGCGCTTGGGTGATAACGATAAGGATTTACTGTGTAATAAAGTCGCGAAGCGAGTTTCGTGCGAAAATGAATATAAAATTGTTCGAGTAAAATGGCGCGAAGCGAATCATCGGACAAGCATTTCGTAGACTTCTCGTAAGATGTTATCGTGATTTCTAAACAATTTGTAATCGATGAATACGTTTCAAAGTATTTGATGTCTGTTTACAGTTCATATTATAGTGGAATCGAAATGATAATAAATTTTCCATTGAGGCTTACATTGAGTTGGGAAAATGATGTAAATTGATGAAATAAATAGAAGGAATTGGATATTTATCGTTTTTACGTACACTGAGAATGAAATTTTGTTAAAAATGGTCGATATTTTGTTGAATACGGTGAACTGAATATTTTTTGATAATTTCAAAATTTTTGTTAATTTGACATTATATTTGGTTTCGAACGAAATTGTCAGCGAAATTTACGATTGGAACGACTAAAATTTGCTTCCGAAAAGATTTTCTAAAGAATTTTTTGCTGCATTTACACAATTTTTGGGATTGTTAAAAAAATTGTTTAGTCGAACGTATCGAACAAAATATTCATCTTTTTCAACAAAATTTTGTTTTCAGTGTATTTAGGAGGTAATCGCTCGAGGTATTTTTAAGTTGTGTCCATGAATAACGAGTCGCACGAGCGTATTATGATAATTTGTTTATAATAATTATAGTAGCGAGTTGTTTTTATTGAATGTTATTTCAGAGGTATTTTGCGCGTAATTATAAAATGAATATATATTCATATGGAGGCCGGAATATATATTCATAGCCGGTCCTTTGACGTTGAAGCAATCTGAATTTCGCGTGCGTCTCTCGAATGGCTCGAGGCTGTTGTACGGAGGGTTGGAAAAAGAGGACCCGCGCTCTCCCTTTGTCGCGGCTTTGGCTCAACATCCAGAAATCATTTTCCATCGTGAAAATGCTGCGTTGTGTCGAGGAGGGGTGAAATCTCTTGGTTGGCTACCACAAGGCGCAAGTCTGTTGCTCCTCACTGCGCGGGCTTGGATTTCAGCCCCTGGGAGGATTTTAAATCCTCCGAGGGATTTCATCCCCGAAGAAACAATTCCCACCCTCGCAGAGTTCCTTCTGACCCCACCAACCCTGACAGTCAATGTGATTTTGTAAGCCCATCGCCCCCGCTTTGTCTTGCTTGGCAAGCGCGAGAAAAGCTGCTGATCCGCAGATTCACTGGAAGTCGACTCGAAGCTTTTTGCAATAAAGATAAACTTTTGGGCTTTCTGGCTCATGTGCCCGAACCTTCGGCCATCTTGCTCCGGAAACTTTTGCGAGAAACCAGATTCCCACCTCAAAGCGTGGCTTGCACGAAACTTTTGCCCAATAACTGAAAAAATTGGGTTCATGCTGGCGTTTTGAAAGTTTGTCATGGACTCAACAACGAAATAATATTAATTAAATAATTTAGAGAATCTAATTAAAATTGAGAATGTATTAAAAAAAAAGTTAGTCGATTGATCGCAGAAGATTGCGATGATGATCGCCATTGCAGAATTCGATGTCGAGGAGATGAGAAAATAATGGCGATTCGGTCGGGGGTCGATATCTGTTAGGAGGGTAGCAGAGAAGATGCGCAGTGGATGAATAAGACGAGGATATTTGTGGTGGAGGGTGTATCGATGACATGGAAGAGATGGGGTTTCCAGTGGAGCGATGTATAGGTTCTCGAAGGGGGTAGTAAAATAGCGAGGGAGCTGCGAGGACAAAAGATTTGCGAGGAGAGACAAGAGTGGAACTGGTATTTGGACGCGGAAGCCCCGCCCAGGGTTGAAGCTGCTACCAACCGGGAGGTAAAGTTGCGGAACAGTGGGAGGAGCTACGAAGCGTCGGTGTAGTGGCTTGTACGAATGTGTGGGTCCGTGCTTCTCGTATCCCCGGCGTGTTTCTCCTCCGAGCCCAGGTTTTAAGGCACCCAGGCTAAAAGTGAGAAATGCCCTCGCCTGCGATCGCTCGGGTCTCGTTGCTCTCAGTATCGCTCTGAACGTCGAGGAGAGTGTTCCAAAGTTTTTTTCTTTTTTTTTTTGCTCTCGCATAATCAACGAAAGCAAGTATCGATTCACGTGTTTACCGCCATTGGAGAACCGTCTTCGGGAGGTGCGATTGCCAAGGACAAGGGTGTGTTGTGCGTTCCTGGACATTTTCGTTTGCTACCCTCATGGGATATCGTGGCGTGTGCGTGTTTTTTTAAGGTGACGCGAATATTCAGTGTCTCCGTCAATCACTCGCGTAGAACAATTGGATTCGCGAGCTTAAAGCTTTGTGTCAGGTGTCAAAACTCAAGGTCATCACAGATATGATAACTATGGCGTCTAAGGTCGAACTTCTGACCCCACCGCATACACCCCCCTCGGTAGCTGCTTACGATCGCACGCGCTTGCAACCCTATGACGTTCATGTCAACACCCCACCGACCTCCAGGTGGATCAGAACACATCATCATCCTCATCATCATCAACAACAACATCCAATGCCTCCGCAAAATCAACATCCAACCGTAACGAGCTCCGGAGGCTATCATGCCGCCATTCTCGATCATTGGATCAGAAGCGCCGCGATCCTTGCTGCCAGGGGCTGTTGCCCCCAACAGGCTGGTCCACCAACCTCTCCCCATCATCCACCACCCAGAAATCATCCTTACAATCACTCTGGACTCGCTGTACCACCGCCATCCTCGTTCCTAACTCGCAGGTTGCCTGGACAAAGACCCAAAAAACAATTCATCTGCAAATTTTGCAATCGACAATTCACCAAATCCTACAATCTGCTCATTCACGAAAGGACCCACACCGATGAGAGACCTTATTCCTGCGATATTTGCGGCAAAGCCTTCCGCCGTCAAGATCATCTCCGAGATCATCGGTAAGTTGATTTTTCATTTTTTTGTCGTATCACAAAAAAAATTCCTCATTAAAGTTTTTTGTTGTTGTTGTTTTTTTTTCATTATTCAAAAATGTACGAAAAACTTCGAATTGTCGGTTTGTAATCACGAAACGAACCTTTCCTTTGGGTTCCTTCTCGATCGATTGCTCCATTTTCATTCAACCAGAATTTTCCTTCCCTCAACTTATATTCCATCATTTATTATGTTTCCAGGTACATCCACAGCAAGGAAAAGCCTTTCAAATGCAACGAGTGCGGCAAGGGTTTTTGCCAGAGTCGTACGCTGGCTGTCCACAAAGTTCTCCACATGGAGGAATCGCCCCACAAATGCCCAATCTGTGCGAGGAGCTTCAACCAACGGAGCAACCTCAAAACTCACTTGCTGACCCACACGGAGATTCCTCAGGATTTGAGCATCGAGAGCCAACCTTCGGGGGGCTCTCAGGAAATAACGAGACAAGAAACATCGACGGAGCTCGCGGTGAACGATGAGAAAATCGTCAAAGTTACGAAACGAGGCTTTACCATTGCAGAAATAATGAGACCTTAGAGAAATTTTCATTAAACATAAGTCGATAATTTTCTGTACTGACTAGAAACGATCCTAGAGGAAAAAAAAACAAACGAATCTTGGCAAATGCTGAGAGACGTCGAAAGAATCTTGTTCCTAAAAAACTTAAACTTGACAAATTGACTCGAAAATTAGTTAATTTTCTTTTCCCGTTGTTTGCTCAGGGAAAAAGAAGAAAAAATGAAAAAAAAAAGAAAGTGGGGGATTACGGAGATATGTTAAAAAGACTGGAAAGACTCGAAGGGTTTCTCGTTATTTACGTCGCGGATATCTCGACTTTGAAAAGTAAGGATACTCCGATCAGATAAGGAAACAAGAGAGCCCTTCCCGCCTCTCAATTTCTCGCTTCCNTTGTTTGCTCAAGGAAAAAGAAGAAAAAATGGAAAAAAAAGAAAGTGGGGGATTACGGAGATATGTTAAAAAGACTGGGAAGACTCGAAGGGTTTCTCGTTATTTACGTCGCGGATATCTCGACTTTGAAAAGTAAGGATACTCCGATCAGATAAGGAAACAAGAGAGCCCTTCCCGCCTCTCAATTTCTCGCTTCCCCGATTCTCTTTTGTTTTTACGTTTTATCGCTGTCCTCTCATCCGTGTTTTTCCCCCTGGAGTCTCTCTCCTCGAATCTCTCTCGGTCTCCTTTTCTCTCACCATGAATCGTCTCCACACTAATTTTACCATTTGCACCACACGCGACGTGTCTCCTTTTTCCAGTCACCTGTAAATATAGTCTCTCTTCGGGGATCTCGCCTCGGATGTCCTGCTGGACCACCCACGCGCAACTTCAATCCTCGTGTCGTTGTACATAGATATCACGAACGACATAAATCTCGTAAAGTTATTTTATTTCCTACGATTCTAATTATTTTACGGACTAAAAACCCTCCCCCCCTCCCCCTCCATTTTAAACGTTGGTTCTTCCCAGTCGCTTCACATCTCGCCCTGGGTCTCGGGGAACCCTAATTTACAGCCCTTAATTCCAAGCTCGTTCGAGTTGCGTGCTATCGGGAGAACGCGCATCAGCACTTATTAAAAATCGGTGTAAAAAGCGTAGTAAATGGATCATAGAATTATCAATGTATATATATAATTAATTGATTAAGTATAAAAATATATGTAAATGTATAAAAATATTACGACGAATTATAACGTAAGCAAAAATGTATAGAGATTAAGTGTGCGCAGAGATGTGGATCGTTCGAACGAGAGCGAAAAAAAAAGTTTGAAAAAAAACGTTCCCAGTGTGCAATTGGGAAGAGATTTGTTTTTGCAACTTTTTCTTTCGTTGTTTTAATGAATTTCGATGTCCATTAGTCGACGAATGATGCACATCTCTGATAGTGAGAGCTTGATTGTTTTTTTATCGACATTTTCTTCGTTGTTCACTTATAAATAATAACTGTCCCTGTTGTCATCGTTGTAACGTCTACAGTACCTAAGCTGTTACCAATTATTGCACGAGTGCAATTGAGCAATGCCAAATGAACGAAAAAATGAGAATAAGAACACATTGTAGCGATTTTATTGAATTAACGCACGTGCTACAGTTATATATATACATATATGTATGCACGTGTATGTGCGAATATGTATATGTATGTATATACATCGTCCTAGTCGACTCTGTATTATTGAAAGATTGATTATTATTATTACCATTGATTGGGATTCAAAGATGAACAAGATCCTGTAATAAACACATATCCGTAATAATTGATTGGATTTTGACGTGTTGTTCTTTATTTGTAATTTTTTGAGAATTTTGTTTTTTTTCCTTTCCTCATGCTTTTTTTTTTCTGAAGAAAAATCTCGTACATTTTGTTTATCGGTTTTAGGATTTTTACAAGGATTTGAAAATGTTCAGTCCTTTTCTCTTTACGATAATGATTCGCCTTGAAATTTGAGCAGGAGAAATACTCGTGCTGTATATCCTTGAAAACCTTTTTTCGGGTGGCGTGTATTTTCCGATGGCATAAACGGTTTAGTGCTTTTTTCTTTTCAAAACGATTCTTTCGAGGGCGAGTAAGAGACAGAAAGAACGAGCCAGAAAGAGGAAAACATAAAGAGAGTCAGGTCTGTTCTTTGTCAAAAGAAACGAATAGGAATTCTCGTGCTGTTGGCACTGCTTCCTCGACGTCGACTTCCCGCTGTTCGGACGGGTCATCAGGTTGACCCGGTACACGGTCAATTGTGTTAGCACACAATATATAATTTTACCGCTCACAATGGCCCACTCTGTGCAGGAGAAAAAGAGACAGAGATCTTAAAGAGTCTGCTCGTTCCAATCAACAACACACTCGTTTGTTAACCACCCTCTCTTTTCCAACCAGCATCGATTAATTTTCGAGTCTTTTTCATAACGGTTATGCGCAATGGTCACATTTCCATTGCCAGCACCAACACACCATTCTTCATCTTTATTTTCAACAACAAAAACCATCGAAATATTTCTCAACACACTGTTGCAATTTTTCGACTCTTATTCTTATTCTTGCGGTGAACTAAAAAAATTCTTCTCGTGCACAAAAACGTGAGGAAATGTCGAGGAATTTTTACACGTATCTGAGCGATTGTTGTTTTCGTTTATTGCATACGATTCCATCAAAATGTTGCGTCCGTGACTACGCAATTGCGTCCTTAAAATAACGTTCGATTATTACTCCGTTCACGTTTCAATAGCTTTATAATAAAATCCTATACTATCGCGAGTTCAATCGTTTCTGTATTATACTCCGTTGCCATTGCTGGTAAAGGTCACGTCTAGAACGCAAAAAATCATAAAAGAGTATTTAAAAATAAGAAATAATGTGTATGCAGGCTCGAAGTGCGATAATCATGATTGTTCAGTACCATTTGAGGTTACGTACCAACGAATGATAGTTACGTTGGAACATTAGAACGAGCCATGCGAGAGGACGATCATTGGAGGCTGGGATTCGTTCGTATGTAAAAGTGGGTGGAGCTTGCAGGCTTATTACAAAGGTTGTGTTGGCTTTGAAGTGTGGTGGAAGTGACGATTGCAAAGGGCTCATTGCTCAAGAGAAACGAACCAAACTGTAAGCTCAAAAAAATAATAAAAAATAAAATCTCGACGTCAGAATTGACGAGCCCAATTTAATAATTTCTCTCTGTTGTCCTAACGACATAATCGTCAAGGGCAGATGTCAAGACACCCTCGCTCCTCGGCTCGAAAAATCTTTGGACTATATTTTTTTTCAAAATTGTTTCTAGCCCATTTTTTCAACATTTTTTGTTTTTTTTTTGTTTTGGTCGAAATTCCGAATTGCTGCTGCGGTGAGCATTATGGTACTCTGGGAACCAGGTAGCAGCAGAGGATCGTTCCGCAGTTATACCCCTACCCCTTTTCTCGGAGGGACGCCAAACGATTTAATTACAATAATCAGAACCCGGGCTCAGTTTGTAGCTGCGTTTAAAAAAACTGAGAGAAAATAAAGTCCGTGAAAAAATAAGAACGATGATAATCGCTTCCTAATTCCGTGTGAGCAGTCTGGAGACAGTGAAAAAATATGTTTATTTTTCGAGTACATGGGAATGTCCCTTGGACACCTTTTTTTTCCACCGAAGGATTAAGCAGACTGATCGTATCTCTGTCGACCAATTCTTCGAGCGAGGCTCCATTGCGTTGCAAACAAAATACCACAACAAACTAAATGGCAATGTTGCAAAGATTTTCGATGTATTTACATTTTTTTCGCGAATATAATCTCATCCTCGTACTAATATTCTTTTCCAGCATTTCATTCTCATTAAGTTTTTCCAATTCCGAAGGATTCTACGGAATTTAGGGCCCCAATAAAATTTACTCCCAATTATGCATCGAGTATTCTAATTTGCCTCATTCTATGAAAAAAAAGCAGTGAACGAAACCGTCGATGAGCCACAGCCACATTTTTTACTTCCCAACCCACGATTTCACTGTTTTTTTTTTTTTTTTTTTTTTTTTATTGAAACGATTTTTTTTTGGAATTGGAACTGTCCCAGCGTACATTGTGATGTACAAATTTAAGGATAAAACTGGAATGGTGGGAAAATCCCTAAAAAGAATAACTGACCGAAAATAATTGTTCGATTCGTTAACAAAACGAATTTAAAAAAAAAACATGGAAGTACCGAGATAATTGGAATATTTTTGAAGCCACAACACTGATGGTCCTCGAGATTGATCAGCCAGAAAGATACTTTGGAATTATCGTCGGATTTGCAATACGAAAATCCTCGTAGTGATTTGCAGCAACAAAAAATGAAGGATTTGTAAAAAAAAAAAATGGAACGTGCATCGGTGATTTAGTAAATGTGCGAAAGTCATTATGGGGTCTTAAGGAAGACGATAATCACTTTGTATCTCGATATAATAGGAACGAGAAGAGAGAAAATATGTTTTGAGTGGAAAAGACGAGGGGTCTCGAATTAGCAGCGTCTCTGGGCTACTTTAGGGGTCTGACATGTGTGAAATACGGATTAATGGGACCTAGAGTCCCAGGTTCTCAGGCTGCGGAACAAGACAAAGATCATTTCGCACTGGCACAACAATGGGCGACAAAAAAAAACAAAAAACCCTCCAGCACAGGTTCTTCATATTGCAGTTTTTTCACGTGTCTCTTGTAGTTTCTATCGGAGCGAAATAAAAGAAATGACAAAACGCGATCTACAATTTATTTGGAGGCAAAATCAGCAGCAAAATTTCATTATTTATTTTCACAATGAATTCGTTGTTGTTTTTATTTATTTATTGCAACAAATTGCAGAATTCTGAAAGATTTGTTAATCGAATATTTCTTATGCTCTTCTCTTTGATTTGTCGAGTACGATTCTCGTAGGGGATGAGGGAGTGGAAGAGTTCGCGGGTGATTGTGTGGGAAGCAACGAGAAAGAATGTCCCGAAGTGGGAGGGGGACAAAATTCAGGCTGGCAAGAAAGTCCCAAAGAATTGGCGTCCTAAAACTTTAACCACAGACATGAGCTCTTTCCTTTTTATATTTTTTCTCTCTCTTCCTTTTTCCGCGTGTAAGGGCAATGAGACGGAGAGAGGCTGTTCTTCTCATGGTTTGGATTGTGGTGAGCATCGCGGCTTGGCAAAAATGAACAGAGAGGAAAAGAGAAAAAGAGGAGAGGAGGGAAAGAGAGGGAGAAAGTGAAAAAAAGGTAGATGTATGAATGTGTGTGTGTGGGTGTGTATGTGTGCGTTCGTGTGTACCCTCTCATTAGGGCGTGGGCCTTATCTAAAGGGTCACCGGGCGTCCACGACCTCGGGACCTGGGTCCCACAGAAACTGCCAGGAGGTCGAAATTCCAGGAGTTGCTGGCCCATCAGCCCAACCGCACGAACCTCTTACGCCTACTTCTTCGCGGACACCCCCGTTTTATTTGTATACTTTTTTGATTTTTCGTTAATTTTACTATTTTTTGCACAACAACAATAATTTGAAAATGGATTTTAAAAAACTTGGAGCCTCATCCGCCATGCCATATGTTTCCGTTAAAAAATCGAAAAATATTAAAAACTATTTTTTTTTTTTTTTTCTGAAGCAGTTTCGAATTTCCACCTTTTTCACGATTTTTCATGTTGTTACGGAATATACTAAGGACAAAGTAAATTCGAGATTCTGAGCAAACGCACCCTTATCTCGTTCACAATTTTTTTCTTCTCGGAAGGTTGGCAAACAAATTTCTGAACTCACTGGAGACGACACGAAAAACGAACGGCTCGTTCGTCTCGATAAATATCGAAAAGTACACAAAGCTTTTCTTACCACCTGACGATTTACCTGCGATCACTTGTTTTTCTTTTCCTTTTCTTCCAAAAACTAACGACGCACTGGAATCGTTATCGCTGTATAAATAATAAAAATTTCCGGATAAAAAAAAACGCCTCGTGATTGTTTTATTGAATCTAATAATTTGCAGTTTCTGTATCAAAATAAAATAATTCATTTGTCTGACGTTAAAAAACGAAATTATGGAGTGGGCTGGAGGAAAAATGGAGCCTCTCTAGACACAATGTGGATGTAATTAATTATGATTAATTATCGAAAATAACACGATCGAATCAACTGCGAATGCTCGTGAAATAATGGATCGGACACGAATCGATCGAAAATAAAATTAATCGGATGAAAAATCGCGGCCAAAATGATTCTCAATGTGTCGTAAATGGGTCGAGTAACATTTCGCGGATTTGTGGGCGAATTTGTAATGGTGAAAGTGGGGGCTAGGCCAGCGTTGGGGAAAGAAAAAAAAAGTGGTGTGGAACTGTTGGTAATAGCCGACGGGCTCGTGGCCTGTGGTTAGGGCGGTCCTCGGGCATTTTTTGTTACCGGCAATTAGGTAAACGTCCGCATTCACCAATGTGTTTCACATTGTAGACACATTTTCTACTCTCTTTCGTCTCTGTTCCCTTTTTTTCGATCTGGGAATAGCTATTATTTAGTAGTATAGTTTAAAGTCGACCGAAAAAGCTGAATGTCGAAATTTAGGAGCATCAGGCTGAGAGAAGAAAAATAAAGGGTTGAGAAGATTTTTTTATTCGCCAGTCGCGACGCGACGGTCAAGTTTGCCCTTTTCCCTGGGTCATCCTCGCTTTTTAAACGCCGCTAATTCCTAGTTAACTCGGAAGCAACGGCGCCAATAACTTCGCCCCCACTGCCTTTTTCCCCACACCCCGGCCACATCGTTTTTATCTTTTTCCAGAAAACCAAACGTGTAGGGTCTTTTTTTTTTTAAATACGATATAAGAATGCACTTTTCAAACTCACTCATTATTCCTCCTTTTTTTCTTTCATTGCCACTTTTTTTTGCCCCTTGATTTTTGATAAACTGCAACTTTCCTCGAACCCTCTGCCAGAGCGCGGAGCAGTCGTGAATATGCACATCGAGGAGTTGGCCTGATTTTCTCACGAATTTTTTGAAAGCCCGAATCTCTTGAGAAAACTAGATCGATCGTAAAATCTCGAGCACGACGTCAGAAAGGCTGAGAATCATCGTTGCTGGTGACTCAAATTTAGCAGTACAAAGTCGTGGATGAAAAAAAAATTCATTACCGCGCTATACGATCATATTTTGGGTTAATTAAGAATTTCGATCATTAATTATCGCTGTTATTACTTTTCTGCGATGCTATACTTTCAGGAATCAGAAAAATGCATCAAAATTCGAAAAAAAACGTGGAAAAGGTCAGGGTGAGTGAAGGAATTGTTTATTGTGTATTCGAGCATCGATTTTCAACATTTTACCTTCCTACGATCCAGAAGAAAAAAGTTTGTAGGAAAGGGGTAGGAAAAATGTTAAGGGATGAAGGTAGAAACATTCGTTACCGAGGATTGGTAATCCTCGGTATTGCCGACGGCGATTACCTCGTTATTGGCCAACAGTGATGGGCCGTAGTGAGTGTCAGGCAAAAACGAATTGAAGGTTGTCCCTGCTAATGACCAAATTTCCGTATCGTCGAGTCCACGGGACGGGCTTCGAAGCTTGACCGACTGAATCGAGGCGTCTCTCTCGCACGATCGAGGAATCCCTCTCATCCGCCAGATGCTGCCATCTGTCGGCTATTTGGACGACTCTCGAAACACCGAATAACCAGGATTTCGAATCTTTTCCAAGCTCCTGAAACGTTACTGCGTCGAATTCACGATTAATTGAAAAAAAAATCAATTTTCGACTCAGCACGTGCTTCACGACATTCCATTATTTTATAGCAACGAAGAATAACGTTTTTCTAATCACCAGCAAACTTTTTTTCGACCGCCAAAACTTTCAGAACCAAAAAATCAAATTATTCGCACGGTAATGGTGCAAACACGAAGCAGCGAGTGTAACATTTGAAAAATTCTCAGAGCTCTAGTTCGAACGATAATCGTCGTGTTAAATGTTCCGGATTAGTGATTTTTCTTGCGAACGAAAAAAAAAATATCACGATACCGCGACGTTCGAACGTCACGACTGCATGGATGACCATTGAACCGGAACTGCATGGAATTGCAGGATCTAGAAACTGTATAACTGTCGGAACGATGCTCAGACAGTGTGTTTACCGTTGCCGCGTTGTTCCTTCCGTTTCAGTTGCTCGTAATGCTCCGAGTCCGTCCAACCACGAGGACGATCGATGATTTATCAAAGTTTACGAATAAATTACGACGATCCCAGTCCCGATTCTCCGGAGCGTTAATTTCTCAAGGAATCGATACCAAAATCTGGAGAGAAAGAAATGAGAGTAAAAAAAAATTCTATAAACTAGAATTCGAAGGCTTCCACATGAATTCCGGAGCGATTTATACTGCTGGAAAGCCACACTCTTCGCGCCATTTGAGCTCATCTCAAATTGATTATTACCGGTACACGGGATACAAGTAACGATCCATTACAAGCGGACTAACTGACGTTTGCTGTCTCGAGGCTACGATGAGTTACGATGCAATAATACAAGGTGGTGTGTATTCTCGCCGGGAGAATGGTGCAACGATTATCGACGTTACTTTCTTACTGTTGGAACAAAACCGCTCGCTAAATTATTTCTCTAATCGTCTCTGCCAACGATTTAATGAGTTCAAGAAGATTGTAAGTAGGAACTACCAGCAATTACCTCACGATCTGGACCACGCAAAAAAGTACATTACTTAATAAGCTCAACGATATTTAGATGTAAACAAAATTTCTTAATTAGCAGTTGCAGCAAAAAAAAGGCAAGAGAGAAATCGCCCGATAGCTCTGGGAGCTCGTTTCCTTTTCGATAAAGTCAAAAATCATGGCGAGCAATAGAAAAAAAAATGGACGTAAAAATGGTGAAATCTATGAAATGGAAAGCCTAAACAAAAGGGAAGGAATCCCTGGTGAGTATCGTCATCATTAAGGTAAATGGTTAAAAAGGCAGTATATAGTCATTGGAAGTAAGAACGAGGCGTTCTCCTGTTGGACATCGTGTGAATCCCTTGTGTTAAGTCCGGGAGGGTGGGAAGCGAGAAGCGCGAAGGAAAAAGCGACGAGGAGCATATATACTGCACATCGTATATTTCTCGGTTCACCCTTTCTCCCTCGCAGCCTGGGTTGCTTCCTCTTGCCCCTCGGTCCCGCCACCGGACCAATGCCACGAGAATCTCGATGCCCCGAAGGCACGCGCACGCTAGCCACGGGGGATCCCCCTACATCTTGGAAAAAAAGGGAGTCGGAACGCGCGCGCTGCGCTTACAGCTTTGAACAGCGTACAAACACACACACACGCACACTTATCGCTGGTATATACATTTTTAAACTCTTTCGGACTCGTGTACGCCTTGAGAGAAGGAGAGAAAGAGAGAGAGAGAAAAAAAGAGCCCTTTGGTTGAGAGGATGCCCGTTACGAGACGTTCCCTTGTATCCATACGTCATAATTCATCGTTGGGACTCTCACGATCATACGAGGCATATACATATGTATATATTTGTGTGTTACACATAGCCCTAGCTTCGTTCATATATATGCATATGTAAAGTGTATTCAAGCAGCAGTAAGTTGGCCTCGCTGCTGTACATAACGCCTGGGCACACGCTTAGGTAACTAGTAAACAGAAATAACGACTTTATGCAACGAGACACCGTACGCGACTAGATTTACGCGTTCTAATGTCCAGAAGTTTAAAAACTATTCTCCACGTGTCTAAAATCTGGATGGGAAGATTTATGGAGTCGAGGGCTACGAAGATCGGTCGGACACGAGGATTCTGCAACGCTCAGGCTTCAGTGGCAATTAATGAGAATGCTTAGAGTAGCTGCAGATTGATGTGAAGATTGAACAAGTCGAGCAATCGTAAGGGAGCGTCGTAATTCTCATTCGAGCATGGCGTTCTGGTGGAATCGTAAAATTAGCGGAGCGGAGCGATGAATAAACGGAGTTAAAAAAGGAACGAAAGAGGGGAATGCACAAAACAGTAATCACTCGTCGTTTGGGCGCGCTTGCACGTACGGCAAAACTTTCGTAATGAAAGGGTTGAACGCAGCCGGTCGGCAAAGATGCGACGAGGCCTGATGTGCGAAGGTTGAAGGAAGATGGAGAAACGGTGGTGGGTGAAAAATAATAAAGAAAGAGAGAAAAAAAATGAGAAATGCGTGGGTGTGGGTAGTTTTTGAGAATAACGCGCGTACGATTATTTGGCAGAGTCAAAGCGGGAGATAGGAAAGATGCTGAGCGCATCTACGTTCGCTGCTCCTGATGCTTTTGATGCCGCGCGGTCTTCTTACGAGCTCACGAAGATGAGGGAAGAGCAGGAGGCAGGACGGAAAGGAGGGAAGAAGGGGTTAGTTGGGCGCGTGGGGCCACGTGCGTTCCCACGGTTTCGCGAGCCATATCGCCGCTCTGATGCACCACCGAACACAACCTTTTCCCTTTTGCGTTCCTTCGATATGCTCTCCCGTCTTCTTCGCTCGATCCTCTTCCAGCAAACCGCGTTCCTTATCCCTACCCCTTCTCGCGCGGTTCCAATCGCACCAACGCCCCCGACCTTCCTGTTCGCCCCCCTCGAATCCTTCCACTGGAATGTATACCATACGCCACAACCTCGAATCAACCTCCTGCCCTTCTAGTTCGTCGTTCCATTGAGTTATTTTCGTTTTGATGCCGCACTCGACGCGAAGAAATTTGGTAAATTGCTCCAGCAGCTGACAGTCGACGATTCGGCTCATGGCCGGATTCCACGAATATAGCCAAAGAATCTTTCCGCTCTGATTTATTGACGCGGTAAACGCTCGATCTTATCAAAAAGTTATTTTTGAATCATCGGCATGTCACCAATTGACCTTGGAACCCGATAACGTTTGGAAAAGGACTCTGTCAGAATGCTTTTCGTTGTCAATGGTAACGCAAAACATTTAGCGAGTCTTGTTAATTAGAGGTCACACATTGCCAATGATAAAGGCAACAAAGTGGTGATCTCGTGTAAACTCGAAATCTCAGCTTTGTCCTCGTGTGTTCTCTCCAGCATCCTCTTCTCGCAACATGATTCTTTTTGTCCGGCTTGTTCCGCAGCGCGCGGTCTGAGTGAGGCTTGGGCGCGCGGTTGGCGGCGCTGATGACCTTTGACCCCCCATTACCCGGTACCGGGACTCTCTCGACTGACGCGACTCCTACGGATACATAAATATACCCAAGGCAAGCTGGTGGGGCCAGCTCGAGCTTCGCTTCGCCCCCGCCCGAGTATCCCAACGCGCGCCCTTCTTGAAAAACGCTTTTGCCATACAGCGAGCAGGATCAATGGTGCCTGCATGTGTACGGGTGAGAGAAAAACTGAGGTGAGCTTATCGCATTCTGTACTTCGTGATGCTCGGGTGCATTATTTAGACTTTGCTGATACAGACTGGCCCAAAAGTCCAACTTTTATTCGGAAGAGTGAATTCTTAACAGAAAAGTTACTCACCATCCTCCACTTCATCAAATAACTCTGGAGACTTTAATCAATTAGTAACAAAAAGTGCGCAGACTGTCTCGAAAGGAAACGTAAAGAAGGAAAGCGCTTCGTTCTGTACGCACGACAGTGTGTAAAGGCTCGAAAGTTTCCCCGACGAGGCTGCCACGCCCACTCCTTCCAATTGATCCCGCCGATTGGGTATCACACATCCACATCTCGATACCAATGTATCCTGGATGAAAATGTCTGGAGACTATTTGCTGCAGAGCACAGCAATTGCACCGAATCCATTGCTGGTCGGTAACGACTTTTGAGAGAACCGGTACACGAAGTGTACGCGTTGTAAGGGATAAAAGTGGCTATGAGGGACTCTCTTGAAGTTGTTGCACAGCTCATCACTGCTGCATGCACCCGGTGTGTGAGGCCCACTCTTTGAGCCCTCGAGGGGCTCACTGCGCCTCAAGTTTCTGGTCTATATCCATCTCTCTACAACGTTCTTTATCTTCCTCTCTATTGCGCTCTCACCGTCTCTCTTGCATGTTATCCATTGCGAGTAAGAGGCGTGAGACTGCGTTGGACTTCGGTGGGATATGTGCACGTACCCTTGAACAGAAAGGGTGCTCATGACTCACTCACGAAGCTGGAAAGTTGCAGCGATGACAGCCAATTAAGCAACGCAATGCTGATGAAGCATTTATTCCGAACTTGCTTAGATTAGTCGAGTCGCTTTTATCTCAGCAGTTGAACAATTGTGTACCGTATCCTGTATCCCACGAACATTGAAGATCCACCGTGCTCATTGTCCCGAGAGTTTCGATTATCTTTGGCCTCCAACACACGAGCAAAGCGAGAGATTCGTGACCTCTGGAAATTTCTCTTGATGTTGCTTTGATCTGGTCCATTTCTCTGCAGCAGACCCTTCGAATGGATGGTTGCCAATTGGGCTAACGAACTTGGTCCGTTGATGCTAAGCGCACTCTCATAATCACCCGAAGAAGATCCAAGCAACTCGAACTCTGCGTTATAACAATCTTTCTCATTAACTCGAATATATGCTGCATGATGCAATTAACCGGATCCTTTGGGATTGCTTCTGGAAAATAACATGAAGTCTTGTCCACTGTTATTTGGGTACGAAGCAGCAAACCACACGTTGCGAGAGTGTTGCAGGTTTTTAGCACAAGTTTAGTTGCCCAGACAAAGTAACCCGTAGGTCGTTAAGACACCATAATGGTGACTGGATGGTTTCTCATTCGGTTTCAAGGAAGAGGAACGTTACCGGTGCTGATCTCCTGACGGGAGCAAATTCCTCGGAGGCTCCTGAGACAAGTCGTTTGTTCCCTCTGCTTCGAACTCGGTTGTTCGCGGTGGTTGGTACTTAGCTGCGTTGGCAAAGTTTAATAAGAGCAAAGAGGAGAGAAAGATGAAGAAAGTAAGAGAGAGAGAGAGAGAGAGAGAGAGAGAGAGATTGGGCTACGATGCGTTCTCAGCGGTGGACGAAAGGACCAAAGGGCGTTTCTTTTTTCGTTTCTTTGGCGAACGATTAAGGGTTTCACGTCGAGAAAGGTGAAACTGTTGCTGCTGGGGCAGAAGCACCGCCGGCAAGTTTGGCCAACTGATACTCACGCACCTATCCGCCGAGCTTCTTCGTCAGTCCTCCAAACTCCTGAAAGAATGTGTGTTTCTTTGTATATGTTGAGGGTTCACACACACGTGGATGTACATGGATACAGATACTGCTCTGGAAAGCGGCGCCTGCTCCTCGAGGCCGCGTATTCGGTTCCTCCCAGCACCAGTCGTGAACCATATCTGCCACTCATTCCCAGGAGCAAACAAAACACCAAACACCCAAAGAAACAACGGCGGAAGGAATCTTTGGAGAGATAAACTCTGCAGAACGAGAGCCAAGTTAACAGAGGTCACTTGGAGTTCTTCCATCATCTCATGGGAGGACCCCCAGGCGCCGGGATTCGCAGCTACCATCGCAGTCCCAAGGCACCATGAAAAAAAGCGTTTTACCCAAGTTTATACTCCGTCAATGCCCTGGGCTCCGAAACACCAGTGCACCAGAGTCTATTGAACCCTCAGGGCGGTTTACTTCTACTACTTTTTTCTTTCCCCTTTATTTTTATGGTTTTGGTGCTGGGCTGCTCCGGTGCATTTCAACTTTTCAACTGACAGCCTATCCTCAACGATATCTCAGCCGTCGTAGGACCTTGAGAATAATGAATCAATGCATTAAGGACTTGCACCGTCGTTGTGGTAAAATTCAATCGCATCGATGAGAAAAATTAAATTTGTCGACCAAAAAAAAAATCACTTTTTTTCGTTCGCCCAACTTTCCACGAGCTTTATCCATCCTCCACCAGCGAAAGTTGCCTCCAGCAATTACTACAACGAACTCATGCGAAAGTTCACTTTGAACTGGAAAAAGATATTATTGTTCGACCCCCTTGTGGTTTTCAAAGCCGAGGATATACGGACTGGGTATAAAGCATATATTTAAATCCCGCCCGTTCTTATACCCCGATTAACGTGAAAATACGGCTCTTGCTGGGCAGCGGAGGGAAGAGAACGAGGTGGTGGAATTTCTGGTATCGTACATGGTCGTAAAAGCTCGAAGGATCGTGTGGCTGTGAATTCCATTGGGACTTGGAAACTCTGTTTCTCTCTCGTTCTATCGTAGCCCCTTCGTCATATCTCGGCTTTAAGTGGACCCGGAGGTACCTTATAGTATGGAAAGTCCCTTTCGTCTCTTATGGCGTCGCTGTGGTTTAATAACGACGAGCGAAAATGTTATTAGCCACAGCACGTACTTGTTCTTTCTCTCTCTCTCTCTCTCTTCCTCGATCCTTTCTCTGCTTCGTCTTTTTTCTTCATCCTCAAAGCTCCGCAGTTGCGGAGGAGTCACGAGCCGATGTACAAAGCCGTGTGTTTGTGCTCCTGTTGCTTCGGAGCACGAGATCTTGGTATGTGCAACGAGATAATTAACGCATCAACTCGCGAACGTGTACTCCTTATCGAGGAACGAAGAGAAAGAGAGAGAAAGAGAATAAGTTTCATGCCGCTTAATTATATACACGACTTGTCGCTACTACCAGCGATCCCGTCGTCGTCCCGCCTTGTCAGGAATTAGCTAAATATAGATATACCTTGACCCACCATTGCCAACATTTTTTATTTCAATCCTCGTATCGTTGAATTACTAATGAAATTGCTAATTGGGATGAATTAACGGCGGTGAGCCTGAAATCAGTGCTAATATGGCTGCCATAACGTTTGAATTTTTTGACAGTACCTTTAAAAATGTCAAATTATGAGAGACGTTAATTTCACATTTTCCATAAGTTTCTCCATTTTTTCTTTTCGTTTCTTTCCTTCTGCAATATTTTTTCATTTCTCCACGCACTTTCAAAGAACGGTGGGAAGTTGTGCAACGAAAATTTTGCGAAAATCTTCTTCCATTTTGACGAATTGTGTTCGTTTTTGTTTTTTTTTTTTTTTTTTTAGAAAGAACAATCACAGAACGAACCCAAATCCATGCAAATTGAGTGAATCCTTTTCAGAAATAGCTGATTCGAAAAAATTGAACACGGTTCGCGAGCAGACGTACGTGACGATCGCGCAGAGTGAAGTCGCGACGCCATTCGTGAGTTCTAGGGTTAATAAAATTATTTGCAATGGTGGAGGAAGANGAAGGGGGGGGGGGATATAGTTTGCGTGGGTGTATTCAGGACATACACGTAACGTTAGAACATGAAACAACGAAGAGGACGATGTTACGGGAAAAGGAAGAGGCAAGAGGAACCGCGGGGATGAGGAGGACAACGAGGTCGCCTCTGGTTCGTCGCTAACGCATGGGTTTTGTGTCGCGGCGGGCGGCGTACTTTGTAACAACGCGCCGGGCTTTTTGACTCGATTAATCTTACCGATATGCTATATATTCCCGCAGCGGACTTGCCGATATATTTCAGACGAAAAACAAGTAAAAATAATAATATTTATATATAAGAATGCATTAAATGTCCTGGGGGTTACCTCACACGATGTACTATAGATCGAGGCAATTTTTTTCTGGATTTCGGAATATTCAACAATTATTAACCTCCGGATCGAAGAATTCAGCCCCCTCCCCTTGCCTCTAGCTCTCCCTCTACACCCCGGCACGCTGTATTTTTGTTGCTACTCATTCTCCATGAGGATGCAATTTTCGGAAAATTTTCTAGTGCCAAAAGAAGTTACCACCTTTGGTCGACGCGTATCACTCGGTGTCGAGTTTCAATGTCGGCTCATTACCAGCAATTGTTGCCACCCTTGGCGCCCCGTCGCGTCCACCCGGCGCGACCCTCCTCTTTCTCTTCGCACCAGGGACCCAACGGTGCAGTTGTTCCTTCATAAGCGAGACGCGGCACTTTCCGCGATACCACTCCCACTCCAGCGCACATCACAGTCGTATTTAATTGCTCGATCAATCATTATTTTCATTGGTTTGTCTCACTTTCTCTTATTCCGCACTACGTACGGCTGGAACCTTGCTCATTTAACCCCAGCGCTTTGTAGCCAAGGCGTTCCGAACCCTCATTTCCGTGCTTCGCGCAGCTTGAGATTTATTTATTCCACCTGACTGGCTGAGGTTATTTCAAGAGTTTTAATTGAATCGATAATTATAATGAATTTCTAAAAATTCATGACAATCGGTTAAAGGAAATGGAATCGTTGAGGGATTTCCTGAAGTGAGAGCAGAGTCGCTACTAAATATGGTGGAAAGTTATGCAAGCCAGTTCGGGGCAGACAGTTGGGAGACAAAACGCTGTAGCCACTTATGGAAACGTTGACTAATATTATCCACGCTTATGGTCCCTCTCCCTAATTCTCTTTCTCTCTCTCTCGTTATTCCGTCTTTGGGAGTCTTTTGTTTCTTTCCCAGTGGAGGGCCCGAGCGATTTCCAAGAAACAATCTGTTATATCGTTGGTCAGTCGAAAGCGAGCAACATGAATGGCGAAACGTAAAAATATTCTCGAGTTCCCACGTGGCGAAGTGAATGGAGCGCGGAAAGAAGTCGGCGGCGTGCGTGGCTGACTACTTGCGAATGGGGCCCGCGGCAAAAGGCAGGAGGAAGGTGAGGAAGGTGTAGGGGGGGATTTGAAGCTGAAAGCGACTCGCGCGGCTCACGCTCTGGAAAAAAGGGGGTGGGAGGAGAAATCACCAGAGAGTCCCTTAACTGTATGTGTCGAGGACTTCTCGGGGGCGTCGGAGAATCTCGTAGCGATGCAGGATGGAAAAAAAGGAATGAAATGACGAAAAAAAGAAAAAAAAACACGACGACGAGGAGGAAGAAGAAAAGGAGGAGGAATGATTCGTCGCGGAGTACGATTTTCAACGAAGCCAATTATTAGATGCGACTTGGGAGCTCACGTGGGAAGGGGGTCGGAGACGAGACTTACGGACTCCTAGGGCATCCAGTCCAACAGGCTTATAGACCCGAAAAAACTCATTCCCATACAAAGGACATCTCCGATCCTTTCATACCTATTGGAACACACAAGCCAGCAAATCGTTAAATACCTCTTTGCCTCGTCTCGTTGTTCAACTTTAAATGCAAAATCATTTAGTCCTGCACCGCTCGAAAAGGCTTCGAGGCATCGAGTCGTATATAAACAGCAGATTCCGCGGCTTGCTGACAATGGGCTCAGAAGAAGGAAACGCATTATTTGCTAACCTTTCGACCAAGTTTCCTAAACGCGATGCCCTGAATCCGCAGTCAATCGACTGACGAGCGTGATTATAAATCCGCAATTAATCTGTTTCGCTCTGGAGAACTTTGCGCTGATAGAAACGACTTCCACGCGACCTACGATCGATCGGTCCGGTCGAATGATTCCCAAGGATCGTGTTCATCAAGCTGCAGGTCCGGGAGAACATAATGGACGCCATTGACGAGGTGTAACGCAGCGATTAAACAGTCCAACAGTGGGAATCGCTGGTGGAACATGCGGCGATGACTTGAAGCGGAATGTCTGTGACTCTGCTGACTTGAAACAGTCAGATCCTTTATGGCATTTATTTCACAGTATCAAGGCCCCGTGCGAGATGAAGAAGGGTCCGGGGGCGAGAAAGAAAGGACACAGAAATAAAAGGGACAAAAGTGTACACGAAGAAGAAGAAGAAGAAGAAGAAGAAGAAGAAACGAGTATATAGTCGTAGAGTTCTACAAGAGAAAAAGAAGAATAAAGAAAAAAGAGTGGGGGAAGGGAGGTTGAAGCAAGCACCAAGTCCAAGAGTTAGAGGTCATCGGGGCTTCAAAGAGACAATTAATGTGCCGCCGTATGCTGGTCTCACAATGCCGCGTAGCGATGCTCCATTGTCAAAGGTACAAGCCGCGCGTGTGTCTCCCTCTGGTCAGTGTCGCTCGATCCTTAAGCAGAAGAAATGGCTATTCGAGATTGCTTGAGGAGTACATAAAAGCCCTGTATGCCCAAGAACGAGGCATTACCTTTTCTAAGCCGGGTCTCTTTTACGTTTGTTACATCTTTCGAACGAGGCAGCTTGGCTTTTTTTGGAAAGTCATCCTGTCATTTGGCCAACCAAATGATTCCTCATTGTCATTAATTAACCAACTCTGTAACCGATGCCGAATGTCATTGGGACATCCTTCGAACCATCGGCTTGCCGCGATGACACGAACATTCGAAGACAAAAGATGCTGGATCCTGAATGCATTACGGAGACGAGAGAATCACTGAATCTCGCTGAATTATGGTCGATATCGAGCACAAACTTATACCGCCGATAATTAACGCTGCGGAGGCTGCGCTCCTGCCTGCGGGGTCCCGTTGCTCCATGTGTGTATATGTCCGTCTCTCTCAGCTCGCATGGAATCCAAACTTTATGTCAGTGAGTATCATAAAACGCGTGACGGCATAAGAATTAGGACGCCAGGAGTCGGCCGCAGGGGCTCCTGCTTACAGTTTATACCATCTCTCTTTTTTTCTCTCGCTCTCTCTCTCCCTCTCTCTCCGCTATACTATATATAGCGGACATTGCAAAGGATGACCAGATCCCGGGCAAAGAGGACCCGATAGATAGACTATGCAGCGGTCAGCAGAAAAGATTCAGCTCCGGAGTGAAATGTAGATGAGTAATCTGTCTTTCTCTTCTCTCTCTCTCTCTCTCGCTTGTGCTTTCTCAACGCAGTGACCCGTACGCACCTCGTGTTGAGACGAGGGTGTCGCGAATCCCCGCTGAGACTTGATGGCCTCATCTAGGCCTAGGCTTTCATTCGTTCAACGATGCAATATTATTCCTCGGGCACCTGTAATTACCTTTGTTCTGCACAAGCCAGACATTCCTCATTTCGGCGCTCTCGCGCGGAACAAGTATCATACAAAAATAAAGAAGAACCGCATTGACCAAACTATACGCTCCCGAAGGTCGAGTACTTCGATGCGGAGAATGGGAAGGAATGATGGTCCAGATCACTCGTAGTTGTTGGTCATCTTTCATAACTGTGATGGACTGGCTATCGAATCAGAGAAGAGACATCAATCGATTAATCACGTGAATGCTGGATCCACAGAGACAGCCGAAATTTTATCAAAACCAAGTACACGCTCGCTGCTGTTTTATTTTCCTCATATCGATTCATACGCGTTCGAGGTTCGAGAAACACGCGAGGATCACAGAGAGTTAAGGAATGGAAGGGAACAGCAGCCAGGAGCAGCAAATCACTGGGTTCCCCGATCGATTCCTCGGGTCTAGACTTTCACGGACGCGCCGTATAAGTTATGGCCAGCCGAATAATTACACGGTCCGATATATACATATCTCTCTCTCTTTCTCTCTTGCTTTTTCACTGGTACACTCCGTCTCTCGTTCGGTGGACGCTCGAATTGTGGTCAGCAGCTCGCGCGGAGGCAAAAGACAATTTTACGCAGCGGGATATCGAAAACCTTGGAAGCGGACCAAACGCAAGAATGGAGAATAAAGGGCAGCAACTTTCGGGTTTGCTTCTGCGCCTAGCTGTGGCCAACCTTCTGCTTTTTTTTTTCTTCGATTCCTTTTTTTAAATTGACAAGACCTCGCCTTCTCGCGGTCCATACGTCAACTTTCTCCCACGCCGGAGGAGCATCGGTAATGGAACTCTTCCACATATGCGCTTAACGCTGCACTCTGAGCTTCATTAACTCGACAGCAACACTGGCAGCTCAAGCTCTCATGTAAAACAGACTAACGAGGAGAGCTAATTGCTCAATCCCTTGGAATGCTAGGAACTTCCATTATCCTTATGGGTGCATACAAACCGAACCTGCTGCCACATTTGGTCTTTGGCTGAATCAATGATCGAACACATCGTAACTTTCGAGGAAGGATCATGCAATTGCTGAATGTATTTTGAGAAAGAAAAAAAAAATGCGCTTCGATCCCTCTGGTCCGAGGCTCCTCATTGTCTTCGACGCCTCCTCGCTCCAATCCCAAAGAATTATTAATCGTTTCGGGGTCATGGACTGGTTGGAAAAAGGGCTGGGAATGAAAATGCCAGCAGCTACTCCGCCTTTCTCAATGTCCTACGGCACATAATACAGAGACTGGAGGAAGGAGCGCTCAGGTAGCTAAACAGCATCTTTTGACCTTTCCCCGCGCGCCCTCTTCATCAGTAACATACGTTACCGCATGGCGGTCCGTCTGTTGATCGTGGCTCCAGCAGGCATACTTCTGTCTCGTTCCATCGTGCTTGAGCCTGGGATTCCAACTTCCAGAAGGACTGACGCGCGAAGAAGTGTTTCTACAACCAGGCGTGGCTGTTCGTTTTTCAGGTTGCCTCTCAACCACCGAAAGAATAGTAGAATTAATAAGTGACATCTTGAATGGCGAAGAAGGACTCGTACGCCCATCCCGACAATCGCTCTCTCAGGAGAACAGACGCGCGCGTTAGATGATTCGGGGCATCGGTATCCACTTTTGCTTTGTTGTCCCGAGCGGGCTTTCTTTCTTATATACATATACACCACACGTTATTCCACGACCGCGACCGGCACGAGACCCTCTTCAGGAAACCCTCACCACAATCAACAGCTTTCCTCACCTCTTCTTCATCATCTTTCGCAGCAGTCTCTACCGCATTATCCTTGTTTTTATTCGCCGAGCGATGGCTCCGCTTTTCTTTCGGCATGCGGAAAGCAGTTGGACGATGACTGATCGTTCGGTTCTCGAGAAAAAAATTGGATTAGCGAAAAAAGCTGCTTAACTTTTGCTGAGACAACTTTTGCGCCCTCCAGTTCTTTGAGGTTCGTTGAATTATGGACTTGAACAGTTTTCTTCTTTCCTGGTGATTTTTACCAGGTTCTCTGACTCATTTGGTACTTTCCATGATTCTAACCGGGAGCCAAAGTGCCTTCTTCGGTTTATGATGCCAAAGATACACGAAGCACGTGCGCTTGGTGCACGCGCAGTTAATTGACCGTAGAATGATGCACTCCACGGTGATTATCGATTGAGAACGTGCCGCCCCTGATTGATATGTACAAGGCAAACATCTCCTCGGGGGGGAGATCGATAGATCGGCCAGATCATCCTGTAATTACCAGAAGAGGGCGCTATGAGCAGCATCTTGAAGCAGGACTCGTTCGATGGTGCGTGCCAAGTTCTCGCGAGCGACTCCGCGGCGAAATGAGGTAGCAGCGTTCTCGTTCCAGCCACTCATCGCCCTTTCATTATGCGCATACGGTAAGATTCATCAATCGGCCAAAATTTCACGGTTGAAACGATTTGCTGAATGGTCGTTGAGATCTCCCGATCTTTCCAAATCATCGTCATCAGAATTTGATCAACTTGTTCCTCGACAGAAACGTTGATAACGTCGCAGCCTTTCAACGAAAAAAAAAAAAAACAGTCCAAACAGCAATAGATGAAGAAACAGAGGAAGCAGAAGGTTCGGGATAGCTCGTTACGGGAATCCTACCCAGAAGATCGCCTCTTTACTCTCTCTCCCTCGCTCTGTGTCTTGACTTTAATTCTTATTCCCACGTGTGCTACTTTCGTTTAGTATATAATCCTTGGCGGATGGTGGCTCTTCTCATGAGACGAGTGGGAGCGGGACGCAAAGACGTTACACTTATACACGTTTATGGATGTGTGTATATACTCATGAAGCATATATAGAAGCCGCCCTCAACCGGGATGGAGATTCATAAATTATTTTTAGGAAAAAAGGAGGAAAAGTATTTCCAATTACAGTTTTTTGTGAAGGGTTGCCGCGGGCCACGCAGCAGGGGGTCCGCTTAATGGCGACCCGAGCGCCCACCGTTCCTTCTCGCGAAGCTTCCTCCTCTTATTCTCCTTCTTCTTCATCATCTTCCTTTTTCTTCATCCACTTCGTCTTTGGCCGCATGTCTTCTGATTTCTTGCATTCCACCTCCGCACACCTCATTCCTTTTCGGCCGGGTTTCTCCAACAGAGACCGACGATAATGCTCTTCATCGTTGGCTCTTTCATCGCGTCGTCATCTACCCTCGTCAGCAACCCTATTTCGCTGCTCCTCAAGGATCAACCCTTCGCGATTATTCCTTATTTCCTTCTCGGGCTCTCCACAGCTCTCCGATCCGGCCCCTTAATATGTCCATTATATTATTCTATGTATATTAATATATATATATATTGTGTGCTGTCGAATACCTCAAACGATATTACGCGCAAGCCTAGCTAGGTGTCCAGTCCTTTGATAAATAAATGATTCGATCGTTCGAGGTCTGAACCACAGGTGATCTTGTTCCTCACAAACTTCATGCTGCTTTCGATCTTTACAGTTTTTCGATCTCGAGTTGTGACTCTGCTCTGAAACGTTATGAGCGCGTCACGATGCCAATGACGACACCGTCGTAGAGGAGGACCAACTCGATTTACGATCAACTTAATAGCCTGATGTGAAAAATTTGAAAAAAAAAGGGACCTGGTCACAGTTAAACCTCGATGACCCTTGCGACTGCCTTTTTACAGATGTTAGTCCGATTCGTCCGGTGTATACCTAACGTAAAATGGACTTGAATCGATTGCTCAAGTTTACCGGAATCGAGAAGTCATTTTGCTGACGATTCTCGATCGTTCCTCGGGACCCGGTGCTCTCACGCGACATTCACGAATGTAACAGGACACGAGAGCTCTTCTTTTCTCGATGGCAAAAGAACGGATATTCGCAGTTTACCAATGAACGACAACATGCCAGTTGGATGAAGAAAAAAGCGAGCGAGACAGACTCGGAGAAAAAACGCGTACATAATATTTTTGGGACATAGAAGCCACTGAGGCGGTCAGGGTTGGAAGGGGTTCATGTACCGCCGTGGGCAACATATTCATAACTAATAGATCGCCGTGGCCTGGGTGACAGAGCTATACGTCCTCTCGTTCACGATGTTCCTTCCCTCGCGGTCTCGTGGGGCATAATACAAAAGAAAAGACCAACAGACTGGCGACCACAAGCTCAACACGGCTTGCGCATTCCACAAAGTTGCTCAGGTCCCTTCGTCAACGACGATATTGCACCTCCATCCGCTCCCCCTCCCTCGCTTCCCTTTACCTCTTTGAACGTACACACAAGATTACATGCCGACGGTATTTGCAGGATCCACTCGCAAAGCTCGGGAAACCATGCTAGAGAAGAAATTCTCAACCGTCAAACATTTTGCCAGGATGTTTGTGAACCAAGACAACGTCCAGAAAAAAGGAGACTCTCCGAGAAGATTGCTGCGTCGCAAGATAAACGGCTGCGTGGATCGTGGCCGAAATTTCGCCCGAGCAATGACCAAACTTTCCGAAAATCCAAGCCAACGCGATGCATTCTGACCGACTGGTTTTACTCCAGGGATCCGCGTGCGTATCCTTGCAAACGTAACAAAAGCAAAAGCTTTGTAAAACACGAGTATGGGCTAAGGGCGTTTTCGATACGAGTTGAACACTGGCCGACACTCTCAGCGGGTGACCAACGTAGTCTTCGTTCACTTGGTTGACCCACGTGACCCCTCGGAACCTCTAGCGATCTTGCTGGCTTGGTACCACGATTTCTCGCGACAGGGAGCTCCGCTGTCGCGCTCTCGGAAATCTGCTATTTCGAGCGAGGAGACCGGAGTCTAGGGCTGAAGACATTGAAACAAGAATCGTGGGAGGTTGGCTAAGAAACGCCATCATTCATTGGGATGCTGACCGACATAGATGCGTTGGTAGCACGGGATTTTTTCAAGCGACGGTTCCAAGCGACGGTAATGTTTCTTTTTAAGTGTAAGTGTCGATCGTTTCCACCTGGAGACTTGAAACGAATTTTTCAAACTTTGTGAACCTGTAATCATCGTTGGAAAACTTTCTTTTCGATCGTTTTTCTAATTTACCACGCGAGGCTGAGATAGAGAGAGAATGACGTGGCTCAATGGATCTCGATATCTCAATTTTTCAAAAGCTGAAAGCATTTTCAATGTTATCAAGGGGAGTGAAAAAAAAATGATGGGGGCGAAGACGAGAACGGAAACTCGTGGCTGGCATTGTCGAGGGAAGGGAGTCTCAATCGTTCCTCCTCTTCGTCCTCCTCTTTTTATTTTATAGATGCCAGGGCGAGTACGAAAGCACATGGAACCACACGGGGATCACGAAGTCGGCATCTCATTATCGAATTTACCGCGTTCAGGTACCTCCCCCCGTTTATCGATATTTCCACGACGGATTATCCCAGCTCCAGGACTAAAATAATAGTGATCGTAATAAGCTGCGATCCAGAGCCGCCCTTGCATCGCTCGTCGATCTCATCCCTCCCATTCGCAAGCCTGTATAATACTTTGCCGCGCCCTCGCTATTCTACGCAATAAAATATTTTCATCGGGACGAAACGGTGCCTCGCAAACGATCGTAACACAAAAATCCAAATCTCAAATGAGAAAAACAAACAAAATGACGATCAAATAGAAAGGTAAACGCCGAGCGACTAATTAGTCCGTTTTTTTCTTCGTTTATCGTTCGTCGTTCAAGCATCCGAGCTTGAAATTTCGTTTTCTCAGTCTCGCTAGATCCCGCCGTCGAACATAACGCCGGAAGCGAAACAGAGCGAATTTGCGAAGAAGTAAAATTCGAGTCCCGATGAAACTTGCTCGTAAAAAAAGTCTCAATTAAACCTGAAAGGAGTGGAACGCATGAAAACTTGGATTTTTATTTCCCAACGAGGAGCCCATTGTATTTGAAGGAGAAAAATTCGCTTTTAAGTATCTTTGAGGACGTAAAATGGTATTTGATGATCGGGTCGATGGGAGTACCATAATGATGTTAGGAAAACTGATGACTGGGAAAGTTATGAATAAGGGGAAAGACATTGTGTGTGTGTTGAGCGTATGAGTGCCCGCGGTACGGGGACGAGCAGAGGAAGAAGATCGCGGCGGATCGAGGGCGAGGGGGCGGAAGAGGGGGTCGCTGAGACGTATCCCGTGGTGAAGCAGCCGCCTAATCATTCTTTAAACGTGCATAAACAAGTCGCCCTCTCGATACGGAGGCAAAAAAAACGATAGAGAAAGAAAGAGAGATGAAATAAAAAAAACGAGTGGCTATAATGGTGGCTGTGAGAAACGCCGGTGTGTTCTTCTCGTATATGCCGTTTGTGCTGATGGCGTTTATGAATAATGTCATTCCGGTATAGCGCGCTTATAGTGTTTGTGTTATAAGCGGAGCCTGAAACGCCCCTGGCGCAACAACACACCGCGTCGCTCTAAGCTTTGGGAACCATAGGAAAAATCAAAAGATTTATAAAAAAAAGTGTAGGGACTACAGGCTGTCTCAAAAATCACGATCAAATTGTAGAGAATTAAAAATTTGTGGGATCCCAAGAAGAAAAGCTGTTTGACTCTTTCGTCCAGGACGCACCGCGGTGCCGAGCAATCGATCGATTCGATAAACGCGGCCGTTTCTCCGGCCTTACGCGCGATTGTCGCTCGAACCCGAATTTCATTATAATTTCTCGCGAGTGTTGCGTCGCAGAAGAAAACACATGCAGAATTTTCTTCGTACAATTCGCCGGTCCAGTTGCCCTGGAAATTTCGAGACTGACTTCAGGCACACTGGGTATAACGAGCAAAGGCGGTGAACCATCAGGCAGCCACGAAATCTAAAATGCAAATACACTCAACAAATCACTATCGGTGACAGGCATACTGACTTGGAAAAGATTGAAAAAAAAGAAGAAGTAGAAGAAAAGAGAGGAAGGAGATGCCGGTGAGACCCCCTGCTGGGAATTTCGCCGCTGGTTCTTCGACTCCCTGGCCATTATTTCGCCCTTGGTCTCATTCGCTTTCCACTCGCGGATACGCTGCTTTTGACCCACGTTGTTTCGTTAGAAAAATCAAGCAAAACGAGCTATGAAAAAGTAACAGAACGGAGAGACGAAGGAAAAAAACGTTGTGATCTTACTTGACTCGGAACGATGTTTTATTATTCGCTGACGATCTCCATCCTTGGACGATTAAGGCACACACACGAGATTCTCGTATCATGAAACGCAAGCTTTTGAATAATTGTTCCATCTCTCAACGTGCCCATTATTCAAAAATATTATTAACTCGTACGTATTTCGTATTTTCCATTTATTTTTTTATTTTTTATTTTTTCTAATTTATATTACATTTATGTATGTTTATATATTAGTTAGGACCGCGGGCTGAATTTCTTTCCGAACGTTGCGTTTTAATGAAATTGAAAAAGGAGTTTCGAGGGCTACGGATATTTCGTTTTCCCTCCCCGAGCTATTATTCCTTGTCGAAGCAAAGTGAAAAATCATTCGATTTACGGATCGATGAATACACTCGCTCAATCCCACGAGATAAAGAGAGAGAGAGAGAGAGAGAGAGAGAGAGGGTTCCACCTTTCTCTGTTGGGTGAATAACAAATCGGCCGATCGTACGTACGTACAGGAGGTTAGAGGAAAAAGGAGTGAGAAAAAATGGAGAGAAAAAAAGGGCGCAAGTATCTGCGGGGGGTGAACGAAAATTAAGGGTCTTCCTTTTTTTAAAATTCTCCTACGAGCTGAAACGGAATGAAAAGAAAGAAGAGACTGCTGTGGAAGAATGAAAAAAAAAAAAA
>JBAJMU010000004.1:12451043-12521149 GCA_037952995.1 Hyposoter didymator | reverse complement strand
AAAAAAAAAAAAAGAAAAGATGAGGCGCGCGAAGGCGTTGACGTTAAAATGCCGCGACTATTCTCCCGCAGTCTCTCTTTCTCTTTCTCTCAATACAGAAAGGGCAGAAAGGATTCCAAAGCTCATTGTCGAACGATATGTCGTAACAGTGACACCCGGAGAATGAACTCGGCATTATTATTAACGCGTTATACGCTCAGGAAAAAGTGGCCAGTCACCAGTAGACTCACGTAAAAGTTGTTCTCTCTTCGCTTCCACCTTCTCGTTCGGTCTCTCAGCAACGCCTAAAAGGCATTCACCAAAGAATCAACCCTAAAGACGATGTCTATGCGAGCAACAGACCGACAGTGACGAGGCGATTGCAACGATCCAAGAATTTTTCAAACGTACAAAGAAACTTATGAAAAATAAAAAATTGCTCATAATTAACCAATTAATTGACGATTAATCAAATTCAATGAAACATTCTGAATGAGATTTATTGAATTATTGCGTTAGTTAAGTCTAATGTGACTAATAATTAAAAGTTTATAATGCGACAATAAAAATTGAATTTCTCACGCGATTGCCTAATTCGAGTGTGACCGTGAAATGTTTTCCCGATCATTTACAAAAAGTATATTCTTTGATTACTTATTATTTATGTCCGCGCGAACCAACTGGCTAAACACTGCATCACATTAATAATCTAGACCATTTGACTGCGACGTTTTTTCACGCTTTTCACCGTCGTGTATGACACGGTAAATCGATTGCTTCGATATGCTTTGAATCCACCGACACTCGGACGAAACCTTCCTGCTATATGCAGTCGGCCTAAAAAATTAACATTTTTATGCAACCCATCAAAATAAGAATTTGTTTCATGTGCGGTCACGTCACGCTGTACGTGGATCCGAAAAATTACTCCGAAAAATGGAAACTTCTTTACTGCATCGTCTTTTTCGTGAATTCATTATTTATTTATTTTTTGTCACCTAAAAATAACGAGGTATCGAAATATTTTGTTGGCGATTTGTTCGAAGCATTTTCCTCATTTTCTTTTCTCGAGAGATTTCATTTTTTCTTGCGAGAATTTTTCGAAAATTGAGTTGGAAATAAATTCTGACGTTTTGGTTACGATATTTCAGTTTTTTTTTTTTTTGAACGAGTTTCAGACGTTAACTTTTCAGTTCTCGGTTTCTATGGAAACCCCAAACTCAAAATGTCATTTGAATAGTATAGAAAGTAATTTTTCTTTGTTGAGTTTAGCGAATCGTTGGAGCTGAAAGTAATTTTGGAATTTTCTTTTCTCCTCGTCTTATAAAATCTTTTTCTTTTATTATCGCACTCGATACTGATTACCGACGTATTGCTATGGACACGCTTGATTATTTTGTGGGTCGTGAGCTGCTTCGGTTCTCTGGGAAAGATTTATTATGATCCGTTCAGTAGTTATCGAGTTACAAGCAATCAAACACAGAGACGATAAGACGGACGGACAAGATGCTTTTCGCTCGTGCAGGTTTATATATATACATATATATTGAATGCCCTGAAATTGGGTTAAAAAAAAAAAACAACGAGTGGCTGCATGTGTTCACATCTGATCGGACGCGTCGAGTGGTTGCTTAGTAGCGATCTAATTATCTACGCGGCAGGAAGTCGTGGACTCCCCCTGAGTCTGTGAAGCTCTTGAGCGAATAACGAGAGAGTAAACGTGTGGAAAACGGAGCGAGGATAAGGGTAAGAGTGGGAGAGAAATGGAAGGCGCGAAGAAAGGAGAGCAAGCGAGATGGTCACACAGATCTGACGGAGTGGCTGAGAAACGGGGTGCGTTATCGTGCTGCGAGAAACCAGCACGAGACACCACCAACAATAATTCACACTCTCGTCAAGCTCACCGCTTGAGCGATCACACATTATCGCGGATTATTGAATCCCCAGCGAGAGATGCCACGATCAAAATACTCCGTTTTCTTTTTCAAATACTAAAACGAACGTAAATAAGAGCGAAGATTAATTGAAGGGGTGTTGTTTGGAATAGCCTCGACGCGGCAGAGTCTTTTATTTAACGATCGTGGACGTCGATCCTTTGAACTTCACACTTGCTGTAATTATTATCGGCTCGCGGAAAAAAAANAAAAAAAAAAAAAAAAAACTAGGCGAACTTGTACGAAAGGCCCGAGTCCTGTGTTTACATTCTCCAAATTCTTTTCATTTGTTTATTTTGATAAATGTCAAACTTTGTAGAGAGAAATTCGTTGGCTTTGAAATTGAAAGAACAAGGCTTACAGCAGGGAAGAGAAAAAAAACGAGAGGCAAGACAGAGGAAGTAAAAAATAAAAGATTTCGTAGCAGTCGGTCAGTCAGTCAAACTGAATCGAAGTCTGTATGGGGTGATTAAGGAGGCCGCACTCTTTGCGATCTGTCCAGGGACAGATCGCAAAGATGTTGGATGCATTCGTCCATGGCGAGTAGGAAGGAGGGAAGAGGAGGAAGAAATGGAGATATATAGATGTATGTTTGCATGTGGAAGGAAGAATAAGGGGCCCAGAATGGTTGTGGGCCCTGTTGAGGGTACAGTGAGTGGGGGTAGGAACCGTCCCCGGCGGTGACGGTCAGCGAGCGCGAGGTAACCTCTGACCTCGATTTCTTCGTCTCACTTGCTCGTTCGCACACGATGTCCTGGCGTGGGCGAACTCGCGAGGCTCCAAAGAGTAAGGAAGAACGAGAGGAAGATAGGGAGCGAGAGTGAGAGAGAGAGAGAGAGAGAGATGGAGAACTGTGCAAGTTGGGCCCGCGGGCGTCCCGGGACCGTGAGAACACCACCTATAATATTATTTAGTCTGCCCGTGTGCGCCTCAGCGCCGCAAACTTTGCTTCGAAGACCTTCCTTCCTTCGTTTCTCTCGCTCTCTTTTTCTTACTCTCTCGTCGTGAGCTTCGTTTCTCATCTTTGTCGTTTTTTCTTGACGATTTTTTTGTTTTTTGTTTTTTTTTTTTGCTTTTTTGCCTCTTGTGGTGCGATCTCTCTCGCGAGGTCCATCCTCGTCGTCCCGATCTCAGCACGCTCCTCTCCGGTATCGCACACTCACTCGATCCTCTTATTTTTCTATCTTTCTCTTTCTCCCTCTCTCCTTCTTGTTCCTCTTTCTGATCTCGCGTCTCTCTCGCTCTCGTGATATGTTCGTAGCAAACTCACCCAGCAAGGTACACGTTGTACACATTCAGCTTTGCACTCTTCAGGGCCTTAACCATCCATGCCCATGCATACCGCATTATATACTATATAGATTGGTTAAGTGTGTACTGCGGATTCACGGAGCGGTTTACTCTCGCGCATTAATTGCCGTCGTAAATTGTTGCGGCTTTGCCACAGTCAGGACCAAACCAAATGCTTCGTCTCCTCGCTCTACTATAACTGTGTTATTTATACACATAAAGAAATAAATATTTATATCTCTAAACATATAAACACGTGCACGTGTTTCTTTTCCTTCTTATCAAACCTCCTTTCCTCGCATTTATGTTTTCTCCAGCTTCGAGTTCATATTCACCAACCACTTTATGTCAAAAGAACACGAGCTCACAATGCCAAAAGGAAATCCGTCGAATCCACTTCGTTGTCCTTTGTTCATGATAATTGGGAGAAAAAAAAATGGCCCCTGTTTTCAACTGTCTTGGCGTGTTTAAACATTCGTTCGTAACGTTACTCCGCTGTCAACTTTTTGGCTGCAAACTGGCGAGAGCGTTCAGCATCTGTTTTTTTTTTTTAATTTTTTTCTCCCCAGTATTTTTACATTTATTTTACAGCCATTTCGGAAATTTCGTCAATTAGATTTCGATCGGATTGTAAATCCTTGGGAACGTTGATTGATTGGTTTTATTTTGCTTTGCGTGGAATTTACATGGTTTCCCCTTGGACCAAATGATCCGATAGCGCGGATTAAGTTGGCGATTAAACAATTCGTTCATCGTCGCACAAAAGGGCGAAGAGGCAGGGGGTCTGGGTGTAAGACTCCCCCACGCGGAATTGTATATATCGTGTGCGGCACAAGAACGAGCATGATCTCGATGATGGCTGGTTAAAGTTTCGTGTGTGTTGCCAGGCCACAAAGTGGCGGGATGAGAGTCAGTGGCAGCAGGAAAAGAGGCCTGGGCCCCAGCTGGTGTCGTTGTACGAGAGGCTCGCGAGAGCGTTCGTCTCGAGTTATAGGGGCCCGGCGTAGAGCCGAAAGCCTCTTAGGGCCCCGGTGTAAAACTCTCGTCTCGTTCACCAGGTGGCTCCACGAGCAGTGACCAGCAGCCCGATGCTCGTGCAGTCTCCAGGGCGACTTCGCACCGCGAGCACCTTCTTGCCCCTCCGTAAAACGTTCGGCGCTCGCGTTTGCCTTTACTTTCACGCGGATAAGAGCGTGTGAAAAAAACGAGGAAAAATCTGACTCGAAGTACGTAAGAAAGGGGAAGAAAATGTTGAACGAGCGTAGAGCTGTGCAAAACTGTCGTTTCGGGGTAAGCGAGTGAGTAAATCTGTGGTAACGACGGTGGCAAACGAATAAAGGAAAAATAGGAAGTTTCAGGACGATAAGAAACTTGGGCTTTATTTGGGCCGAGGACTAGAAAAATGGCCTGTGACAAATCATTCGGAATGGCCAGCAGGAAGATCGGAAGTATTAGCTCAAGTTGATTCGTTCTTGTAAGTCATACTCATTCGTATTTATAGAAGATTTGTTTTTCATCTGCTCGTGTACCGCCGCCGCGCGATCGATTTTGGGTGACAGTGAATTTGAAAGCAGCGAGTGTTTCCGAGGACAAATAAAAAAAAGTGTGTTTCGAAAGTAGAGGGGGGTGTAAGTTTTGCGGATGATGCAGCAGGATAAACGATCGCAAGCTGAGGATCCCTCGAACCGGAACGAGAGTACGGATCGTCTGCGCGAGGCTGAATCTTCTACCGAATCGATCACGATGATTGACTCGGTCCTGCCCAATCTCACGATCCAGAGCGTTGCCCTTGGTCTCCAAGGTGCCCTTTTAGCTGCGCTTCACAGGGTTGCATCCTTGCCGCCTGGTCATGCCGACGCGCCGGCGCTTAATTTTCAAGCTCTTCAAACTTATTTGACTCTTCATCGTCTTCACGCGAGTGGTGCCACTGCGAATGTTACCTCGTCGACCGCAAATCAAGTTGGCAGCTTGCCCAACCTCGCAAATCCTTCTCAACGTCTTGCCACTTTGGCCAATGACAATTGCTCATCGACCAATGTCTCCACGAGCTCCGCCAACCTCATCATCTCTACTTCCGGTAACAAACTAACGACCTTGAAGAATGAACACCAATTGAACCTCGAAGCCATTCGCGCTACCACCCTCGACGATGACGACGACGAGGATGTCTCTCATCTCGAATTCGTCACCGACCCCGAAGAGGATCTCGCCCTCTTGGAAGACGAAGAAGCCGCCGCCATTTTGCGCGAAAATTCTTCAATCTCCGCCAGCACCTGCTCTTCCATTCCAACCACCACCACCGGAAATCACGATCCTCTCATACAACGCATCAACGATTCTAATGAATCATCTTCCCTCAATATTACTTCCGTACCTCTCACATGCACGTCCTCCACCTCCTCATCCTCTCCTTCCTCACTCTCCACCGTTCAAGCCACGTCCACTTCTAATGACATCAACCTTCCACGTACCTGCCGCTCATCCCGACCCAAAAAACAATTCATCTGCAAATTCTGCAGCCGACAATTCACTAAATCTTACAATTTACTCATACACGAGAGAACGCACACCGACGAGAGGCCTTACTCCTGCGACATTTGCGGCAAAGCCTTCCGCCGGCAAGATCATCTTCGGGATCACAGGTTCGCATTCATTTCATTCTTTCAATAATTACGTTTCATTCGTTTATCAATCGAAACATCCTGCGGTGCTGGGCAATTACAAATTCATTCATCATTCTGACGTTTCGTGCATTTTCCAACAATTGCCGGGCCTATCCTTTCAATTCTTTCGCACAGTCGAGTAATCCGGGCAGATAATTCGCAGTCGTTTGCCTCAAAACTGAAAATTTATCCAACGACCTGCGATTCTACAAAAAACTACAAATTCACTCCCAATTTTGAGTAATTTTTCAATAGACAGTCCAAGTTTCGTCAAGCTTGACCAGATGCTCCCCCAAACATTAACAATCGTGGCATTATTATTCTGTTATTTTCGCTGTAAAGTTGATTTGCATCAGAACAGTTAATGAATAACCAAAAAGTGGGTGAGTCGTCCTGTAACCATTTACAAATCGAGAAAGGAATATTCGTCCTGGATCGCAAATACTCGCGAGAAAGTTGAGCCTCACGCGACTACGATCTTGCCTCTTTTTATGATCCGCGTCGAATCGATTTGCTCTCGGCTCGTTACGGACCACACGAGACTTTCCATTTATATTTCTCAAGCCTATATCGTCTGTTCATGACTTATACGAATCGAAGAGCTCGTGGGATTCAGAGCTTTCACCGCCGGTGTCCATTCGATCGATTCAATTCCTCGGAAGCTCCGGGTCGATGTTTTGTATATTTGCTTTCCATTCGATTCAGTCTCATCGTCTTTTCATGCACGTGAATGTCGTTTTTCCATTATTCATACAAAATTGCCGCCCACGATAATTGAAAAATGGTGAAATCATTATTTTTATAATTAATGAATAATTAACCAAATGAAAAATAATAGAAAATATCTCGTTTGTCGCAGGTACATCCACAGCAAAGAGAAACCGTTCAAATGTGCCGAATGCGGCAAAGGCTTTTGCCAGAGTCGAACTTTGGCGGTTCACAAAATCCTTCACATGGAGGAATCGCCCCACAAGTGTCCGGTGTGCGCGAGAAGCTTTAATCAACGAAGTAATCTGAAAACTCATCTCTTGACGCACACTGACATAAAGCCATATCATTGCGTCTCTTGTGGCAAANTTCAAATGTGCCGAATGCGGTAAAGGTTTTTGCCAGAGTCGAACTTTGGCGGTTCACAAAATCCTTCACATGGAGGAATCGCCCCACAAGTGTCCGGTGTGCGCGAGAAGCTTTAATCAACGAAGTAATCTGAAAACTCATCTCTTGACGCACACTGACATAAAGCCATATCATTGCGTCTCTTGTGGCAAAGTTTTCCGAAGGAATTGCGACCTGAGACGTCACTCGTTGACGCACAATCTCGGTGCAGCATCGTCCCCACCTCCGCAGCGACAAACAGCAGGAATATCTGTAGCTGGACCAAGCTCGGAAGGTCTTCTCCAGGAAACGTCCTAGCTCGAGTTTCCCTAAAATCATTTTTCGCTTTTTCATCCGCATTCCCTTTGATAATCATACATTTATCATTTTTATTCATTCTCGCCATTTTTGTCTGTGATTCGTCACGAAACGTGCTCTCTCTCTCGTCCGTCCAACGGTCCGGAGAGTGGCTCGGGGATTGGTAATTGAAATTTCTATTTCTTGAATAAACACTTCCCTCCCATTGACTGTGAAAAACTTTGCAGCTTGACACCCGAATTAAGGAGATTGACGTGTTGAAAATTTTATTTTCCTAATGATTCTGCGGTTCGTAGTTCGAACTTGTAAATATTGTGTCAATACGGATTACGAATATTCACGAAAATTTACAACAGTCATGGTTAATCAATGTGCGACGATTAGAAAATAAAAAATTTTGTTTTTTTTTTTTTCCATTGGTCAATCAGCCTGAACGTTGAATCGATTAATATGAATTTTAAAAAATCAAAAATCATTACCGTTATTGATATTATTTTGATGTAAGCCATCTATGCTATGTATATTTATGGAAGCGATGTTAACTGAATGTATAAAAAAAAAAAACAAACAAAAATGCAAGCCTTACAAATATAAAATTAAAGTTGTGTGATCTGTGGTGTTGCGATGACACCGCGCGTACAATTCTCGACTGTACATGTAAAATAAATTTTTGTATTATTATTTTTTACCTCGTGGAAACGAAATTTATTGACCCTGAAAAAACGAGAATCTTTTCAGCACATAGGGACGTTGGATAATGCAATTTTTGTTAATTGGCTCGAGCTCGTCGATCAAGAAAAGTCTCCGATCGTTTAAAGTGCAAAAAAAATGACTTTGGGAACTGAGATGAAGGGCAGAAGTGATCTCGTGTTTCAAAGAGGAATCCACCGCCAGATGGCTCTCAACAAAGTCACCTTGACCAAATGTTGGATCGTCTAAAGTTACATTTTCAAAATTCTCAGCATCTTCTTACAAAAGGAATAAAGAAGAGAGCGAGGAACACACAATTATCGCGTTGTGGGACGCCCGAGCGACGGAAAAGAAAAAAAAACGATAAGGGAGCTCAATGGACCTTGCCTCTAATTCTCCCAGCCTCTTTTTTTTCTACTCCTCTCCCTTTCTTTTCTCTCGGATTCGTGTGCTGTTTGAAGATCGAAAGAAAGGCGTAGATATTCCGAGCTGTTGGGACCGCAATGGGCTCGTTAACCCCGGTCAAGCTCGTCACTGATACCTCTCATCCTTTGACCATTCAACACTCACACATATAAACATACTCCTGCAGCTAAAATCCAACAGCTTTGGAGAAAACTGTACCTACAGGTACGAAATTCAACATTAATAAATTTTATTGTTCTCCTGTAAAAAATTGAATGGGAGATGAAGGCAATAATTCCCACGTTCCATATCATCACTAATTAATTATCCAAATTAACAAAGCAAAAAAAATCCATTTGGATTTAAAGTTTTATGGTTATCTTTACAACTGATGCACTGTCCGGATCGAAATTCTCGGATTGGCTGAGCTGTAAGTTTCAAAATGGCAGGAGCTGTTCACATATTCAGTATAATTGGGTGATGATGGGCTCATTAAGGGTCTAGTTAATCAACAGCTTATACAGAATTGTTGAGGCAGAAAAATGGTTTGCAGGAAAATAAAACGACAATGGTTTTGGTTTTATGGTCGTGTACGCGAGAAAAGCACCGCGACAAATCAATCTCAGGTGGAAAAACGTAGCAAAAGCTTGTGGGTAGTTAACCGCAAAGAAGCAGAAGAAGGAGGAGGAAAAGACGAAGAAGATAGGGAAGAAAAAGGGAAGATCGAGTGTATTGCCACGGTCTGTTGTGGTGGAAGTCGGGCGAGGATATTTCGTGGCGAGAAAAGAACGGGAAGAAAAGTTAGTGGAGAATTATATCTTCCCCTTAAAGCGAGCACCTTCCTTCTTCTTATTCTTCTTCTTCTTCCTCTCTTGTGTTCAAGAGTTGGCTCTAACTTTTCAGACTTTTTTTTCGGTGATGAAGGAGGACATGCGCATGCAGATCACGTCGAGTTTGTAGCCCAAGTGATACGGTATCTGTGGGCGGCGCGTGCGTGTGGTCTCCGTTGTCGCAGCATCCCTCCCCCTCCTCTTCCTCCTCTTGGCATCACTGGATCACCGTGAGTCCCACAGAGCTCTCGGGGACTCTCCCTCCTGCGCGCCCTTGCCTTCTTGTCCCTCCGATCGTTCCTCCCTCTCTTCTTCCGTCCGCGGGACCCGGCAGTCGACACTTTTATTTGCCTCTCTCTCCTCGTTATTCTCGTTCTGCACTTTCTCACTTTATCCATCTCTCGTCCTCCTTTTCCTTCTTTTTTTCTCACTCGCACGATTTTTGGTTACTCCCTCAACGTTGCGCGCTTAGCATCCCCTTCTTTTTCTTGACAGACGTTACCCCGCGTCACCGCTTTGTTCGCACCGTGATTCTCCCGGAAACTCTAATTGGCTAGCGATGATTTAGTCAGGAAAATTTCGACGGACCGTCCAACTTGTTTTTTCCCTTTCATTCTGAATTTTATCGATATTGTTTGGGAATATGTCCGAAGTATTTAAGGCTGGAAGCTAAAAACATGTTGGGAAATGCGGAGAATGGCGCACAGGAGAAAATCAGTGGAATAAATGACAGAAACAAGGTGTGGAGAGGAGCGAACGTCCATATGCACGATAATAACCATGTGGAAAGACTGCGAAAAAATGGACAAACAGTGGATGAAAATATGAGGAAAAAATGTATAAAATATTTTACGCGAAGCGATGCATTGCGGTATGGAAGGAAACAGAAAAATAGGCACAGCACGGACGAAGAAATGCAGAAGAACAGGAAAGCGATGAGCAAGAGATTACGAGGATATAAGTCGAGCTATAAAAACCTAAATATAGAAAAGAAAAGAAAATGCCAGCGAGTTGAGACGCGACTACCAAGCTGAGGATGAAAATCTGAGAAGAATGTAGCATATAGAAGTTGTAGGAAAAGTTGTGTCGATAATATTCGTCCTTACGCCAATTTCCGAAAGATTCTCACGCAACCGAAAGAAAATCGTGGATTTTGACTTTATTTCCGTTTGAAAACAATGGTGGGTCGTTGGCTCGTGTTTCTCGTCCTTAGAGTCCTCGTGCGCGATCATGACGTTCCATTACCCACTGTTCTGGTCCTTTTTCCAAAACATGCAGAGAACGTGGCATGCCGAAAATGTAAATGATTATGAAAAAAGTAAACGCACGACGGACGTTCGGAATTTTCATGAAGTAATTACCTCGCTGCGGGGTTCCAAGGCTCGTTTTTATTGGAAATGAAATAAAAGTGATAGACAACGTCACGATTGATTGGGAAAGTATGACTTACACGTTCATTCATCGTTTCTCGTTTCTCTCTTCTGTCCAGCTCTCTCCCTTACTCTCTCTCGGTCTCGTTTTTCTTTATCATTCCATTTGGTACTAAAAGAGCGCATAACTCGAGTTTATCCAGTGTTATGTCGTAGCTCGTTCGAGCCTCGTGTATTTCGCACACCGAGAGAATAAGTGCAAGAGAGAGAGAGAGAGAGATGTCGTATAACGTCTCCATACGAGTCCGAAACGAAGTTGTACCTGCCGATATACGATCGGCCATACGTTGAGAGGCAAAAGCAGGGGAGAAGAAGAATCGTTTCCTCAACGCTTTGGAGAGTGACCACCCGCGCGATACTCTATGGCTTTTGTTATATATTATCGAGTGAGTTCAACGCTGGGTAATAAAAGGCAAAATTATTCTTCATACATCGCGGTTCATTGAGGAAATTATAGATGATCTACCACCCCATCAATTCTTATGGAATTGAACTGGAGATATTCAGTTTGCCATTTATTTTTATCGTGTCGCACGAGCGAACGAGCATATATTTTTATTAGTACATGGCGCGGCAACATTTCGTTGTGTGACGTTTCAGTGTAAATGTGAAATTTGGATAATTTTTTAAAGCCCAATGATTATTTCCAATTATTATTGTTTCGTTGACGAGAAATCTCGATCGGGACCGAAACGAATGGGAAAAGAAATAAATACGATGTTTTTAATTGTTAGCAATCATTGCGAATCGCACTGAATCGTTTGGGTCGCTAAATAAATGATTGTTCTTTGAGATTTCATTGACATTGTTAATGTCCGAATCCTATTTTGGTAACCCAGTTTTTTTACGATCGCGAAATAGACTTGAGACAACGATTTGCGAGAAAAAAAGGAATAAAGGAATTCTGGCATGAAAGACGAGCGTAGGTGCGTCTATGTAGCTCTCGGTATGGATCACAGGTATAGAAATGGTCCAGAGTGAACACGAGAGAGGGAGAGAGAGAGAGAGAGGGAGAGGAGAGATGTACGAAATATACGAACGGGCGGACAGGATGACGGACGGCGTGAGGCCTCGGGGTCCAACCAAGAGTGGTGACTCGTGCGACACGGGCCAACACTCGATGCGCCCACGCACTTGAACTTGCTTGCTTTTCAACGTTCCTATGGTAGAAAAAAAAGGGTAGAGATATTTTTTCTCTCTCTCTCTCGCACTCTTCGGGTTGCTTATATTTTGTTCCTCGTCTTCTGGCACAAATACGGTTTGACGATGCGGGAGGATCGAGTAGGACAGAAAATCAACCACCACTACGAACTTTTGGTTCGTGGTGGCAAAAAAAAATAAAAAAAAACACTCTTTCGTCCTCGCACACCACCGAGCAAGATTTTATTTATTGGATCCGTTCTTTCTCCGTGCCTGCCACGGTTTTTGGTGTTCCCGAGGGCAGCCACAGGACCGCAAAAAATCGAAAGACACCCATACCTCTCACTTTTTTTGCGAAACGAACGCGAATTTCGCCTCAGGGGGAAAGTCCAAAAAAACGACAACACATATAATAAAAAAATTAAAATGACAACAACAAAGGACGAATCGCACTCTTCGTATATATACCCGCGTGAGCGATTCATCCGCAACACGTTATGCGGTCCAGCTTTTTTCATGTCCTCGATGCCCCACTTCGTCTCTCGCGCGTTTGTGGTGAATGAAAAAATTCAACAATTTAGTCTGTCTCTATTTTTTATCACTTTTTCGCCAGCGTATGAAATCCAAGACGCGAATTCCCATTGGAAGCTAAACACTGCGGCTGCCTGCCGATTAAAGTTTCGTAACTTTTTTTTTCCTTTTTTTTTCGAGGTTTCAAAAGATGAATGAAAAATCATTGGGAGGAGAAAATTAAAATCTTCGTGGATTTATAAGTTATGGCGCTTAGGAATTTGAAGTTTCATTCAATTTTTGAAAGTCGAGAATCGTTGAAAAATAAAGTTGGATCGAATGCCAGGTTGCTGTCGATAACGAATAAAAAGATGGCGAGAAGGAGCGCGCGAGAGAGAGGGACGCAATTTTCATGCACACACAAGAAGATTCTGTCGAGGTGGTCACTGTGACTCAGACTTGTTATAGCTTCGATCGTCGATTCCAGTTTCACTAAAGTTGCCCCTGCTTTCTGGAATCTTTGAAATGAGAAAAAAGCCTCGAGAGCGAGAGAGAAAAAGATAAGGTTATCTTTTTCTCGTTTGCGTGTGAACGCGAGAGGTTTTTTTGAGGATGTATCGACTACTCCCGGAGGCGGCAATAACCACATAGATAATGGCTGGCTGTTTGGTGAGCCATTCGATTATTTACAAGGACCCTCTCGAAAAGTGTGAACGGTTATATTCACCGGGCGAGAAGCGAGCGTGAAGATTAATTAGACGAGATGAAACTCGGCTCGTTTTCTTATCAGTTATATCCCCGCGTGAAAACGAAAGTCAACATTTCTGAACGTGTGACAATTTTCGTTTTAACGTGTTTCGCTTCGTGTTGAGCCTGTCGCGTTTTTATAGCTTTAAAGTTTGAGTCTTGGTTGCGTTGTTTTTTCTTTCCTCATATTTCAACAATTTTTCTCAGCGTTTTTCGAACCGATTTTTACCTCCTTTCGCGGCCCGAATCTCTTCGGTCATTCTAATTAAACGATTTTAGCCAAGTATCGAATCATCTAAATGTAAATGTGCTTACATTCGAGGATTGTAAAGAAGATGTCTCTCATTCTGAATTCTCATTTGATTGGGCGCCATTCGGAACCGCGCGCGGCAGGCCAATATTACCCCCTCATTCCTAACGCACCACCTTCCCATATACACACGTATGAAAATTTACTCTTTTTTTAAGTTTCCAAGTCGACGGGACACTCGCAACGGGATTAGCGCAAAATTAATAAACGTAAACCTTTTAACCTAACGCCCGCGCGACGTCGATAAATTCCTATTTATATTACAATCATCTCTTGCGGAAGAAAGAAAGAGAGAGAGAAGGAGGAAGAACGATAGATCAGAATGAGAATGAACAGAGAGAGAGAGAGAGAGGGAGAGGGAGAGAGATAAAAGCACCGGCCACGAGCCACACGATTATAGATGTTTCACCGCGTCATCACTTCGTAAAACCCGTTGAATAAATTCACCTGAGAATACTTCCTACGCCCGTAAGCGCCGTGGGGATTTACCGAGCTCCTATATATCTGTATATATTTGTACACTCAAGAAATATCGTTAGCTGCCTCTTTTTCCCTTTTTTTTCCTGTCTTTCTCGGCTTTAGACTTTCAAAGTCTCCTCAAATTTGACCAATAAATATATCAATACGAGAAACTGAAAATTTGTCGTCTCGACGTAACGACATTATTATCAGTAAAATTGTCCGAGTGTATATAGAAGTTCCGTGCATAAATTAAATCGCTCGGAATTTTATGGCTCGCTGTTGCTTATGAATAGAACATTTTTTTGCACTTTCGATCGAAAATAAAGGAAAAATTAAAGGAAACTTGGCAGAGTCAATGAAATTTGTTAATTTAACGTCCACTGTCGAATTTAGGCCAATTACATACCTTCCGTTTTCGGCGTTTTCATTGGATCGTATCCTGAATGAAATCCAACGATTTATTTCAGCCAATAATTTAGTAAAATCAATAAAAATTTATTAGAAATCGGAAAGATTTGTTTTTCGAAAATGGAGGAAACTAGAGAGGACAAGCAATAATTTGTGAAATCGTGGGTGTCGAAGGCAATATGTTAGAAGAGTAAGAGTTTCTAAAGATCCATGAAGTTGCGAAGTGTGTCCGCGAGACGAAAATATAATTAGGTATTTGTACGAGGTTAAACGTTTCGGAGGGTCGTTGGTTAACCTCGAAATATAAAAACAGGCATGACACCTGCGACGACAGCGCCGCCATTTGTAATCAGTTTCACGGAGAGGCATTCGCGTGTGTATCCAGATATGGTAATAATATGACATGGTTGTCGGTTCCTCGTCGTCGTCTCCCAACGGGAGGGCATCTCTGTTCTCTGTCCCTCGTTCTCTTCCTCTTTTCCTTTCGAGATATTTAACGTTAAAGTTCTTTTCTATTTCTTGCTCGAGGACAAGCGGACGAAGAGGAGGATAACGCCAAGGGGGCCCCCCGTGAAGCGTCGGCCTCTGGCACGCGGCGCTATCCGCCATGACACACCCCTCATATTCCTCTATACGCCGTAGAATTTTTTTTTCATTTTTTTTTCTTTTTTTTTGCATTCAACATCCCTTCGTCGTTTTCTCCGGCTCATTTCTGTCTCTTTGCCGCTCATTCCCTATCTTCCTCTCGCTCAGTCTCGTATTATTATTTATACGAGTCTTTGGATCGCGGCTTTTTTCTTCCAGGCAGGATGACCAGTCACCACTTCGCTATATCCACCTTAGAACCGATGCCGACAACAACGACACTCCTACGCACATAAGCAGCCAAATATTCCCATACGCTCCCGACTCACCCCCCACTTTATATTTAGGGAAATATATCTGATCTCTGGTCCACTGCTGCTGCTGCTGCTGCTGCTGCTTGAAAAACTACACACCAACGTTTTATACACAAGGACAACAAATATTTCATTGCCTGCTTTCTCAAGCCTGTCACATCCCATATTTTCTTGTGCGTTTCAATCGGTGTCGTACCATCGATCGCCCTGATGCGGCCACTACAAAGATCCTTCATTTTTTCTCGTTGCTTCGTATTCTCCTGGGAATTTGACTAATTTTCTCGAAAATTGATACAAATAATTGAGTCTGCGATATAATCACGCTGCGGCGTGTGGCTTCAGCGATCACCGACGTTTGACAGTCTTTTGACGACGGGTGACCGCTTTGCTACGCTCCAGCTCGCGCAGACTTTTTTTAATAAATTTCTTTTTCGAAATACTTGTTCAGAATTGACGTTTCGTGAATCGCGATTGATAGTGATGTGTGAATGGAGAAATCGTAAAGATTGCCGAAACGTGTTGGTTTGTGTTTATTGGGAATTTGGTGAAGAGCTGTAAACAGCTTTTGGTACGAAAATAATTGCGAAGGGGTTCGAAACACATCGAAGATGAATGACAATTGTCAAAGGGTGGAAAGGAGAAGGATACAAAAATATATTGGCTGTGTATGGAAAGGCAGAGATAAGGGAAAGAAAGAGGAGGAATAAATGAAATAGAGACACCAGCAGGGGAGCGCGAGAGACGAGGGCTAAAGAAGAATAATAAGAAGGGAGGTTGGAAGATGGAAGAAGGTGAGGAGACGAATCCATTAGCCACGAGGGCGGATTGAGCAATAAACCAACTGGGAAGTAAAGAAGTTGGCTGTTTTTTTTTTTTGTTCTCCGGTTTTTTGAGAGGAAGGTTCACGAAGCGCAAGCGGTGGAAAGATATCAAGAAGAGGCGGAGGGAATAGGGAGGGAAAAAGAAGGAAAGGAAAAGAGAGGAAGACAGGTAGAAGGAGAGAGAGAGAGAGAGAAAAGTACCAGGAGGCTGCTGTGCACAAGATCGAAACGCCTTGGAGCCAAAAAACGATGAAAAAAGGGGGAAAAAATGTTTGTTTGGTCCATCTCGATATGTGTCCCGATGGGCAAAGAAAGAGCCTGCTCGCCCCGTCGGCCCGCATTCCCGTACAAGATGTCGCGCCGATAAAATCCCTCTTCGCTCCTCTACGGGGATCTTTTCCCAAAAAGGGAAGGGGCGCGGAGAGGGAGCGAGGGGGAGGGTGACAAAACTTTTGGAATCCAATGGACCACTATCTGTCAGTGTGCTTATATGTGTTTTCTTGGCTGCACGTTCGAGCAATTCATTTAAACATTCCCCGAGGTGGTCGCACGACAAATTACTCCCCGAAGCATCGAAAGAGCGGCGCGCGCGACATTGGTCCAGGAGGGAGAAAACCTCTACGATCCTCGACGCGATGAAACGACGAGCTTTGCCTCTTCGACGAGCCCTCCGCTCCGCGCTCTCCGATTTCCCCTCGCCGCACACCTATATCTCCATTCAAAGATCTCTCGGTCAAATCTCTCGTGACCGTTTTCAGCCACACCAAAACCTACGAGCAGGACGAAGACGACACTTTGCAGCTACGGCAGCTCCTCTCACCAATCGTCCCGTATCTTTTCTCTCCCTTTCTCGCTCCATCTTTCGCTGAAGCATCTTGTCCTGCTCGCGAGATCCACTCACTTGCGCGATAAGCTCGTTTCATTCGATTCTTCTTTCATGAATTTTCTTGTTCTTCCTTCCATTCGAATCTTTCCTCTCCGAGAAAGAAAGAAAGAGAGAGAGAGAGAGAGAGAGAGAAACAAGCTGTAAAGTGAGGTTTTATCTTTCCGTCTCGCTCTCTCTCTTTCTCTTTCCCAAAAGAGTTTGCCCGTGTCTCTTCATCTCGCTTCTTCTCATTCTCACTCGCGCGCACTTTGTGTGGCTTTCTTGAAAGTCGTAAAAATGTCGGTGACACTTTCTCACACCCTTTCCGATATACACGGCAGTTTTTTTTTCGTGTTAAATGCGCCCGTGTCTCCCGAATTGCTTTCGTTATTTCGCGGGCCACCCCTGCATCCTTGATAAAGATAAACGTACGAGAAGCTCAGGAAAAACAAAAATTAAGTAAGAAAAATAAACGCGAAGGATAAAGCAAAATGAATAAAGATGAATTGACGATCTGTCGGAGGTTCGGGAATAAAAATGATAGTAGGATATGGAAAATGTCCTTTAGAACATCGCAATCTGACACTTGACGATATTTAATTTCCAACTGTAATCAACTTTCGTAATTATTGTCATCGGAAATTTAGAAATTTTTCAAATTGTTTCGTTTAATCTTGAAGCTACTTTTTTTAATAGCATCGTTCGTGCTCCTCGTATTATTCAGTCTTTTTATTTGTAGGATTAATCATACGGAATTTAAATCTGTATATTTAGTCTCTCACACTTGTCACTTTATCATGAATCTTTCGACCTGGGGACACACCGTTTTCTTCTGATGACTTCGTCATAGGCTTGTATCTGATCACAGCCAACCCTACATAGTGAAATTTACGAGGAAATAATGTCGTCATTTTCGAGCTAGACAACCTTTTTTTATCTCCTTAATAATTTCAACTTAGGTGGCGCTCCCAGGAGGGCCGAATATTTGGATACGATTTTTTTATGTGTTTCGTGAGATTTACAACAATTCTGATTGATGATTCTTTCGTTGAAAATTTCGGTTATTGGTTCGAGATCGATTGAACGTTTTCTGTTGATTGATAAGTGCAAGTTTAACGTGTTTTTTTTATTTTCAAAAAAAGATTGAGAACTCGCAGTGCCTTTTCTCAAAAATCTCTGCAGCAAAACGATGGAAAATGGTTTTACATTATTTTTTCGTTAATTTCAAGAAATTGATGGAAAATGAAGACGCCAGATAAGAAACAGCCGCCTGGATCTTCACGATCGAGTCTAGCCGCGAGAGCAAGCAGGAGATGTTGCGAAAGAAAATGTAATTGCCGGAAGCTGGATTTCCTAAGACCTCCAAGGCTGCTCGTTTGTTTTATCCGGAGAGTAATCAGGGATCAGGTTAAAGTGGGTAATCTGCATTTTTGTTTTCCTTGAGTTGAGGCTTGAAAGTGGACGGCGTGAAAAAATGTTTTTTTTTTCGCGTCACACTGCGGCGACATTGTTAGGGCGGACAAAATGGTTGCTTTTGTTTGTTTGGCCCAAAGGTTTGTTGCTTGACGGACAATTAGTGGCTTTCACAGATGAATCTTGTCAAGGCATGAAAGAAGGTTGAGAAAAAAAAACGGACTTGATGGTAATCGGTGGGCAGGGAGCGCACAGGGTGTTCGGCGACTCGAAAAATTGGACGATAAGAATCTCCATTTTTGTGTTCTTTCGGAGCTCTTTTTCCGGCAGATTTTTAGGATTTTGGAAATGGCGTTAGAGTCTTTCGAAGGTTAAGAGACTCGAGTAAGAGACGGACAGCTTCCGGAAGTGTCGAGATATATCGATCGCGATTAGGCAGAAAAGAAACGCGCGTCTCGTGTGTCCTGCTCCTTCTCTCTTACTCCTCTTCTTCAGCTTCTTCGTCTCTCGTTCTTTTTCAAGTCCTGCGACACCCGACGACTCGTAAATAAAGACAAGGCTCATTTTCTGACCTCTCTTACCTTTTGTGTACTGTTCATTCTTCCAAAGCTTCGGTTAATTGACTCAAGACACGAATGGCTCTACCGTGTTCCCAGTGACATGGCTTGACACCAGCCGCACGCAGACGTTAAAAAATAAAAAGTAACGAAAAGACTGAAAATAAAAATGACCACCCAAACGTTCTTCGACTATTTTCTAAGAGTCTCCATTCTCCGCAAGCTTGTCATCGTTTCACGCGGCACTCTCCGTTCAACTATTGTAAAACTTTCAAATGATTGTTTCGCTTTTGCTCCTCCCGCGACGAATACGATTCTCGAGCTTGTACGCAGTGACAAAAAAAAAAGTGTGCCAAGTCGTATGATTACGGAACGTCTCGCGGATATTATTTAATCCGCTGCAAAATCTTGGGCAAAAATCAAGTCGTTCGAGGGGGGGGGCGCGATTTTTCGTTCTTTTTGATCGAACGACCAAAAGGTTAACATATTGTTCGAAGCTCGAGGGAGAAAAGGACGGAGGGGTCAGGATTACTGCACGAGGGCGGCAGAAGCAAATAACCGAGATAGTGGGAGTGGCGAGAGCGATCCCAAGATATTAATTATGTGGCCGGTGCTCCTAGTGCACAAATATATGAATTGAAAAAAAAGAGAAACGTTTTTTTCGAGACAAGAGTAGGAGGATCCGGTACCGGAGGCTGCGAAAGGGACTCGCGAAAGAGAGATCTTTTTGTCGCCGTGTGTCACGGCTCGGCAGAACTTTTCGGTCCCGAAAAACCATCGGGATCAGCCAAGAAAGAGAAAGAGCAAGAGACGAAGAAGGAAAAAAGTCGTAACCCATTATTACGTGCAGTCTCAGACCTTCACTGGGATCACGGCTCGCCTTTTTCAAATTATTATAATAATCTTCACTTGCTGAATTCGTTTTCTCTTACATCGCATTGTTCCCTTTGTGGGCCTCGTATAGACGATTTTACTACAAACTCGAATCGTCCAACAAATTTTAACTATTATTACTTCGAGCCTCTCGTTCTAAAACCCTCGAAAGTTCAACCCTTAAAAAGGTGGAAGGTGTGGCGTCGCGGAACACACCCGCGACAAAAGAGACACGAAGCAAACATTTTCTTGAATGAAAAATTCGTGTTCAACAATAATTACTAAAACGTTTATTTATTAATCAATATTATCGATGCCAGAAGTCAGATCGATCCACGTGCACATATGTGGAGAAATTCACTTCCTTCATCCAAAGATCGAAATCTCGAGCTCCGAGAGACGATAAATCGAAATTATTTTGCCTTCCCAGGACGAATAGGAAAATAGGATCGATTTTTTCTTGTTTTATTTTTTTATATTTTTTTGTTTTTTATCTCTCGACTGATATGTGCCCTCTGCAATGCTGAGACGATGGCGAAGGAGAGAGGGGTCACCCACGCGCGCGTACGATAATTGCACGCGCCCTTACACATATATCTACGGATTTATACACAAGTAAGTGCACGTGTATAGTTCGCTCGGTAGAATCGCGTTCGTGCGCCACGTAACCGTACGTGTACGTACGTATTGCGAGCTTTCTTGGCAAACGAGAGAGGGAGAGAGGAAGAGCAAGAGAGAAAGAGAGAGAGAGGATGATCTGCATGCGCTCGAGAGAGGAGTCTCGAGTCACGAGAGAGATCTCGGGAGAGCACGGGCAGATTCACCAGTGTAGAATACAAGCAACGACGATGCAAACCATGGGGAGAGGTCAGAGGTCAGCGGTACTCTCGACGAGGCAGACGCGACGCCCACCGAGCGACACCCACGCGAAAATCTTTCTTCCTTCCTTCCTTCGTCTTCTTCCTCCTCCTCGTATTCTTATTTCCCTGCTTTATCTTCTTCTCCAGTTTTTTCATCCTTTCCACGATCCCACCAATAACAAAAATTCGCAACCCCTCTTTGGATTCGACGGTGTCGATAGGAAATCGTGCAAATGAAATTAATTCGTAGATTAAAAAATCGTTCATTTTTGCTATTTTCCGTTCGAGCTTCTAAAAAAATACAGAATTTTTTTTTCTCCGACGACGAACGAGCGTTCGTAGATTCACGTGGCCGCGACTTTGTTATCTCGACAGCATCCATATGCCCCAAAGAGCAGCAATGATTTCTCGTATTTCACGATTTTATTTTTCTAAATACATTTTCATACGTGCATGAAATTCCCAGCAGGTTGAGGGTGAAAAAATGAAAGTCTTCGGGCAGAGGCCATAGACACTCGATACTCGCAGGCTTTGAGAATAGTAATATTTAAATTTCAGTGCAACTTGGTTCAATTGTAAATTTCTTACAATGTATAAATCTACATTGCGAAACATTTATTGGTATTTTCTGGCTGTTCTCAGGTATCCGACGCGGGATATCAACGTGCCTTTTTTTATCAGCCAAGACGTTTATTGGATGCGGGCTAAATATTTACGACCCTGTAATACCCAATAACGGGATGTTGCCAATTCGAATGTAATTGCGTTAGCAGACTGTTTAATTGATAATTTGCAGGTGCTATCGATTGCCACTAATCATCACTGCGAATGTGGGTATGAAGGATTCACACGTTAGGTATGCATTTTTAACTTTTGACCCAAGATCTTCATGGCTCGGGATTCGAACGTTAATTAAAAAATTGCATAATGCGAAATTGATGAAAAAAAAAACAAAACAACGAAAATGAAAAATTCTGAAATCGTTTTTTTTTTCTGTTTTTACTCTCTTTCTCTATTGTCCACTTTTTTTCTATTAGGCTCGTAACTTTATCTCGCTCCGTCGAGATTCCGCGGATGATAGTTGGCCATCAGCATCGATGCTGGTAACAAACTGTGGAGCAGAAGCGACCAGGCGTATGGAAAAGGTCATCGGGCAATGATCGTGGCAATCACACGAGACTCTTGTACAACACACGCGACTAGGAGGTGTGCACAGTGATGATACTCCTTCGAACCTGAGAAAACACGATGTGTTGCTTCTTCCCCATTTTTTTCTTTTTTTTTTTTGTTAGTTGCTTATTTTTTTCTCCTTTTTACCAGCAAACTCGAGAGTCCGTCGTGCCCACGTATAAGGCCCCTCGGGGCAGTTATTAATAATCAGCTCTGGTGTGTGCACCGACCCAGAAGAGAATCCTCGCGCCGAAGAGAATTCTCGGTGAAGCGACGCACACGAACCTCGCAGAATGTATGAAAGAATAAAGAGAGAATGAGAAGAGGACGATGGAGAAGCAGGGTGCGGCGAGACCTTTCGCGCAAAGGCGCCGGGCGCACTCCCCACTTTGCCCTTTTTTCTATTTGCCTCATTTCCTTCCTTTCGTTCGATTTTTTTTTTTTTTTTTATCGTCAATGAATAAAGTCGGACTGAGAAATGAAAATGGAAATGGCGAATAAAATGAAAATGCGTAAAAATCTATTGCGAACTAACGCCAAGAATTACAGAAAAAAAAAAAAAATACTTTTTTTCAACTGGACACTAATTTCTAACGGTTACGATTTTTTTTTTTTTAATCATGCGATTCTTCGAGACACAACAAAGTTGGACGTTTTTTTTCTCCTATCCAGGATAAAATCTGAATGTACCCGCATCAATTTCAACGCCGCATCACTAACGAGCGATTGCTCAACTCGTGTGCCGAATTTAAATCCGACCGAGCGCGAGCGATACACGAATAATTAACTATTCGCTTTTGGCACCCTCAACACGGACATTTATCTAACTGGAATTTTTTTATTCGTCACTTTCTCGCGTGTGGCAATCTCCGAGATGTGCGGAACATTCGAATTTATAATTAAATCGATAATTTGACGGGATTAATCCGTGCTCGTTGATTTATTCACGAATTAGTTCATTGCCAGTATAGGATCGATTTCGATTACGTTAAAGTTGATTGATTCGAATTAACAACACACAAATATCTGGATCGCGATGATTAATCATGCATTGCGGAGTAATAGAAAGAAAAAAAATAATTCTCCTCTGTATTTCCGGCGCTATGCCGAAGAATTAATTACACGGAACAATGAGCCACGAAAATAATTGGAAATTCAAAAGAATCGTATGTACAAATAATGAAAACTTGATGCAGTGACTCGGGACGAAATTCTTAACAATTCCTTTCATAAAAAACTCATCAAGGAGAGCGTAGATGAAAAACGATGGTCAAAACGTTTTCAACAATTGATTTTCACCGTTTCGAAGAGTACAAATCACGTGATATTTATATCCGGATGGTTTCATGGCTGAAATGAGGTTCGTAATTGGAGGCGAGGATAGAGCGTGACCTATCGCGTTAATGAGCCTATAATAGGCTGAATATGATCCGTGAAGGTGAAGATTGAGTCGTTTGTAGAAGTCGGAGGAGGTAGAGGAAGAAAAAAAACGGAGAAGTAAAGCAAAGAGAAGAGAAAAGAAAAGCGTGTGTGTATTGAGTTCGGGGAAGGGAGTGAGATTCGAGCAAAGAAAGATATTAACAATAGGATGAGAGCGCGAGTATTTTGGGACTCTCGCGATGTTGATCCCTGCGATGGTCCCCTTCACCGAGCGCCCTCTTCCCACGTCTTAACATTCATGCCAGTTATTCACTGTTAGGTATTTCAGTGAGGAAGATGGAAAGAGAAGAAGAAAAAAGAGGATCGTCTTAGCTGTCTTCGGAAGGAGAGAGAGAGAGAGAGAGAGAGAGGCTGGGAGAGAGAGATGAGGAGCATTACGAGAAGGATTACACCGGTAAGCCGGGACTAACTGGCAGCCTGACGTCATAATCTTGAGAAATATTTCGGCTGTCCTTTCTCGCGCATCTTCTTCCTCATTTCCCTCCTCCTCCTCCTTCTCCTCCTCCTCCTGCTCTTTCGTTCTTGCCCGCACTGTCTCTCTTCTTTTTTAATTTTATTCCGATGTTTCAGTTTGTTCTTCATTCTTTTTTTGTGTGCTTTTTGGCCTGGAGCGATTACGTAGTACTACATCGAACGATGGGCTACGATGGCCAGCATCCATACAGGCACCTGACTGCAAAATTATGACGACAAGACGACGTGGACCACGCAGGGAGGTGCTGAGGAATCCCGATTGATCCTCTCACGAATATGTTCATGTATATAGACACGAGCGATGAGCTCTAGATATTGGTATAGGAAGCGAGGACTCTCGGTTTTTGGGTTTTGTTAAAAATTCTCTTGTCGGGATCACTGGTCGATCACCAAGATTTTCGAATCGATCAATTAACGGCGTGTGGGAACCGGAGCGACGCTTCTCTCTCTTCTGTTCGTTCATCCGTTTCGTCTTTTACTTCCCTGCTCCTCGCCGTTCCTTCGTCCTCAGAGAAAGAGAGAAAGACATGTGTGTTCGCATCACAAGAGCAACGAGAGGATCATGAGACGAGGGGGAGAGAAGGAGAGTCGTGAGCGAGAGAAAAAATGCTCGCATCCCTGAGCAGACAAGGGGTAAGAAAAGGGGCCCAGATCTCGATCTTTTCTCGCTCTCTCTCTCTCTCGCTCTCTTTCTATCCGCAAACCTGTAATCCTCAGGCTCGCGTTATATCGAAATCCGGAGATGATCGCGCCCCACCGAAAGAACACGAAGAAGCTGCTTCACCTGGAAGACTTTTTTCGACTCTCTCCTCTGGCGAGAAAGTTTCGAGACTTTCCGTCTACACACCCTGCCAAGATTCTCCTCCTTTTTTCTCTCTCTTCATCTCCGCTCTTCCCAAATTCTTCCCTTCTCGTTGCCGTTTCGTCGCCCCCCGCCCCCCTTTTTTCGATCTTTCTCACCGAACGCACATTTTTTTCTCAATCTTCCTTTTTTTTCCTCTTTTTCGCGAAGACAGACGCAAAGGGGGAAGCGACCCTCTCGGAGCGAGTTCCCAGGGTGTCAAACCAGAGGCCTGATCCCTCTTGGCATCGCGGCTCGTCGGGTTGTCAGACCGATCGGGATATTCCGATAAGACATTTTTTTGACGAACCCTTCGAGTTTTTCCCCTTCTCGTCCCTTCGCGTTTATCTCCGCGGACATGCCTTCACCGTCTTCGCACACGTACAACGTCCAATCACTGATATTTCAATAAACTAGCTTCTGTTTTCCAATCATTTTTCCCCAAAACTGAAGCAGATTCTTATAATTACTTCGCGTGTTATAAATTCTGCCACAATCAGCGACGCAGCGACAAACGTCACAGAATCAAAAAACAACAAAAAACGACAACTGTGCTTGCCGCGGAGTATATTTTTTTCAAATAATTTGCATTTCTACCCTTCATCCATCTCGCAAGACATAGATGGCGCATTGCCTTTCCACACAGCGATAATTCAGCGGGTTCCGGTGGTCGCGGCGCGAAGAGATATCAGCCCGAGCTTTGGGCGACTCGTACGCCGCGTCAATGCTGCTTTTGTTACCTTTTTTTTCCTGTTCTCAGTTTTAGCTGTTTGTTGTTGGTTGTTTTTTCGCACTCAGCTACAGCAGCAGCAGCTTGTCTTTTCCTTATTCTTTTCGCTGCAAATATATATATGGAGATAAAAAAACAATATATAGATTGTTTTATATGCGTTATTCCATTTGACGCGAAATCCAGTGTGTGTGGTCCTTATAAACGTGGCAAAGCGTGAATCTCTTTCTCTCTCTAGTTCCTGTGTCACGGATACGTTAACGTTTGGTATAAAGATGGCTTGGCTCGTATTCCGCAAGGATGCTCTGCGCCCCACGCAGCCAAAGCGTCTAAACTCAGTCGCACCTCTACATACGTGTCTTATTTTTTTTTTTTTTCTCCTTCGTTCCCTCTCTTTCTTTCTCCGCGTGAACGTAACACGAAACATTGTATATATAAGTTTTCTCGCACGTGTACTTACGTTCGCTGCTTGGCGCGTTGTCGTGACACCGCAGGCTTTCATTTTTTTGTCTCATTCTCGCTCTCTCACCGCGTCTCGTTGTTTTTTTTCGATTTTTTTTTTTTTTCGTTCGAATCTCGTGAAATCGAGTGGGCAGAGAAGGTAATCGAGTAAGTTTCCCCTGTGAGATCTCTTTCTTCGGTGCGTTCTTCTTATTCCAAGTCTTTCTTTTCTTCGCGTGTTTCCTCCTTTTTTTTTATTCTTTCTATCTCTCGGCCACGATTATACCGCATGAGAACACGGGCTCGGGTCCATCCACACTACGACAAGTCTTTATCACGCTTGCTGGCTTCTCAAAATAAGAGGGATCAAGATCTGCTCACTCGAAGAAAAAAAGGAAAAAAGAATTTTCGAGATATATACATACAAAAATGTAACATTCGTACTTTCCACTCTGGATCTCCCAAAACTGAAAGATCCGTATGAGCAGGTTTTCGCAGTGAACAACACGAACGTTGCTGCAAAGTAGACAACAAAAAACGGAGGAGAGATGCTGCGATCTCTCTCTCTCTCTCTCTCTCACTTTTATTCATTTTTTTCGCGGCTTTTTCTTTTTCTCTTTCTCTCGACGACGCGAGTCCGATACGGGGTGGTCCCCCGTCAATCTGGTGCTCATGCCGACGCTATGCTTTCGGCGCAAATATTCTGGAAGGTTGCACCAGGCGCGCGCGCCCGCACGCCTCAGTTCTCAGCATCTTTCTTCTTTCTCGTTTCTTCTTTCTCTCTCCCTCTCTCTCGGCGTTTTTCATATACGAATCTGCTTTTTATCTCTTATTTTTTGTACTCTCTTTCGGCACTCTGAGCACGTACCTACCAAGCCGAGTGCCAACCACCCAGAATTCTTATGTGTCGACCTTTTCGTCCATCCCTTGAATTCATTATTCATCGGGCCAACGAGATTTAATGGCCTTACCGCGTGAAAATTTCGACTTTATCTCTTTCGTTTTTAAATTATATTTAGATTTTGAGGAACCAGTCGGACACAAAATTTCCACCGGAGATTCAACCTCAAAGTGTCTTTGCGAGGTCTTTCATTTTTTTAAGGGGTTGTACGAATTTTAGACAAAATTTCATTAACGAGTCGAGAACCATGATGGAAGACCCTGGATACCGTCGCAGGTCACACCCATGGATTAGTTCCGGACGATCTTGTATAGGCCATCCGGTTGCATGAGCCATTTTAATCCTGAAACTCATGTCCGGGGTTAACTACACGAGAAAATTGGGAAAATGACGTTTTTGTAGATTTTCTGAACTCTTGAGCTGCTCAATAGCTTTCTTGTCATTTGGGAATTAAAAAAAAGCAACAACAAACAGATGCGATCCTGTGGCCGGACGACCGAAGGGTCCAAACTCAGAAAATGACTCAGAAAATAAAAAAGCTAACAAAGTTCGAACGAACGAGGGAAGCAAAGTTATGAAACGTTGTCCGAGCAAATTCGCTAGCAGGTGGAGGGAAAAAAAATTGATTAAGAAATAAAATAAAATTGGCTCGAAAAGTCCGAAGGCTGATTGCCTGGAAGACAAAATGTTGTCACTGATATTTCGATAGAAAAAAAAAAGACTGTTTCCTACCGTTGCTAGGATCCATATCGCGGTGAGGAAAAAAATTTCGTGAATGTGGAAACGTTGGTCAGAACACACAAGAAGTTGTTGTGAGAGTGAGAATATGAGGGGGACACACGTATCCGAAATTAGTCCGGTTAATTGCCAGCAAGAAGTTATACACGAGCGAAAAGTGAGTAGGATGAGAATGAGCGGTTAGTTGAAGCGAAGAATCCAGTCTCCTGGCTCAACGGTTTGATCATCGGAGTGGGTGGCCGTGGGACTCTTAGATCTTAATCTGAAATTTTTCTCTCTCTCTCTGTCTCACTGGGTTTCTCTGGTTTACGAGGTCTGCTCGTGCGGACTTCTGAGGTCCGTTTCCTCCGTCCTCTGGGTGAGGGTAAACGTTGGCCACGTTTCACCCTCGTATTCAACCCTCGTGTGTCACAACGTGCTCCTCCTTTATATTTCTGGTGTATGCTCCGTGAAGGAGCAACGTTTTCCTCCTCGCTAAATCAAGTCGGAGCAGGGGAATTTGGTGCGTAGCAGCAGCAGGGCAAGAAAAATATAAGGCTCGCTTTTGTGGAGCCTGAGCAGAGACCCTTGAATGCCGCAGTTAATAATCCATTATAAATATAAGCACGCAGCATCCTCGTCTAGTGAGGATGCGGAAAGAAAGAGAGACGCGTGCTTAGCATAGCTCGAGATGTATTGTCGTAATTCCGCTCTCTTACCCGACGCCGCTTGAGCGACGTACGAGCCAAGAACATGCCGCGCGGTCGCCGCCGCCGTCGGGACACAACAATCACATTCATCTCGCTCCTCGCATAATGCTAATCATTCAAACGCCGCCATATTATACCGATGATGATTCACCGTGGAATCGGCTACGGAAAAACCGCTTTGAAAACCAATAATAGCCACAAATAGTACAAGCAAAAAAAAGAGAAAACCTCCTGGCAAAGAAAAGTGAGGAAATTGATGAAACGGATTGGTACATAGACGCCATGGAGATCCTTTGCATCTCGGACGATCGAGATCAATGAAACCCTTTGAAAACGTTGATAAATTGGTCTGAGGAACTTTCAGGTACTTTCCAAACCCAAAAAGTCAATGGGTCCCGATGACATTAATTCTTAAGGAGAATCGAATCGCCTGGTAACCCCGAGGGAGGCATACCGCGGCCTATTGACCAGCCGAGCCACTGGTTACACACTGGAAAAGCACTCGAGTCCACTCTTGACTCTGCTTCCGAAATTCGACACGCTTCGTGATACTTGAAAGTTGGTGAAACCTCGAAAAGACGCGCCCCGTTGGAACTTGAAGTAGTTCATTCTTCGAGAATATATTTTTTTCTTTTTTTCTTCTCGTTCTTATTCTAATTTACATGCGGAGAAGAGAAGAGAACGAGAGGCAGAAGTTGGTACGAACGGTGGAGTGAAAAGAAGAGAAGAAAGATGAGAGGAAAAAAAGGCAGATCCCCTGTGGCGAAGGCAAACGGTAGCACCGATCCCTATATAGTGTCGCCGACATTGGCCTATCCACGAACCAGACCACCGTGACATTTTCACCAGAGATTTATACTTTTTGCTGCTGTTCACCACTCCCGTTTCCCATTGTCGCGCGCGATACACAAACCAAAGACGCAATTTCGTTCTTTGCTTCTCGAGTACACTAACGCGCCCGCTACATTTGACAATATCCCATCAGACGAAAAGAAAATACTCGGTAGAATGCACTTGTGGTCATATGTTTGCCATTATTGTCATATTTTCCTCTTGGAGCCTGAAACTCTTTGTCCAGCCTCCGAAGAGAGCTCATGGAGTTTTCCACGAAATAGAAATCTCGATCCATTTGGACAAATCGAGGGTAAGGCAAGTTCTGAATTGGGTACTTTTACATGCACGTAAACTTTGCAGCTCTAGTAAGCCTCAGAAATGTTCTAGCTCAAGATTTTTTTTTTTTTTTACTAAAGTTGGTCTGTGGTGATAAAATTTTATGCTCGTAATACACTCAGCAGTAAGGAAATAAAATTGATTCAATTTTTTTTCGAACAAACCCAACGCCCTGGAATGATCCGCACGGGCATTCACTCCAGTAAATAAAAAATGGCGTAACAAACACGCAAATGGTTAAATTTAAGACTGAGTATGATCGCCAGACGTTTGTGTTCCCTTTGAAGTTTTATGAAGGTGAAAATAATGATGATAGGGTCTTATTCTGTTAACTTGTCATCCGTATAATAAATCCAGCATACACAGTGGGTCTGGTTCGAAGCTTGACATTAATTATAGGAGTGTATTGTAGAGTCTCTCGTTCTGTCTGGTTTGGTTGGTGAAAGTAAAAAAATGTGATTGCCGTTGATGGCGAAAGCACGTATGTGTGTGAACGAAGCGAAAAAGGGACGAGCAGCAGGGCTTGAAAAGAGTGAAGAGAAAATAAAGAGGAAAAGGTATATCGGGCGATAAAGTTGGTGTGCACTGTGACCTTGTTGATCTTTGGATGAACCGTATGGGGACGGGATCTGAAGTGGCAAAACATGAAGCAACGAGATCGTGAGTTCTGTGCGAAGATATATACCGAAAGATTAGTGCTCGCTGCTGGTTCATCGGGGGAGACTCGAACATGTTGTGGGAGAGTTCAGAGCTGCTGTCACTCAAACTCTCGATGTCTAGCTACCCTCCTATTAGCCCTCTTCTCTTTTTAATTGCTAAATTGAAGGCAATTTCGTAGGAATGGGATTCGACGTTATAAGCGTGATCGTTCCGAAGAGAAGGCATAAAAGGAGGGGAAGACGAAGCAAAGAGGAGTGGAAATGACGTGTGGGATTTATCGGACCGTTCTTGGACCTTTCTCCGCCCGCGCAATTCTCCGCATTGAGTCTCGAGACTCGTATATAGCCCGGGCCGATGATATACCCGAGAAATCAGCTCATCACCGGGCCAAGCAATCGATCTCAAGTTTTGGCTTCTACACAATTTCTAATCGGGCTCGCGGGATCTCAAATGATCATGTGTCAGTCGCGATCGAACCGTCATTCCCGGAAATCACGTTGGCAATTAAAGCGTGAAGCGTCGAATGCCGATTAATTGGTGGTGGCGGCGCGGGAGGAGAAGCCGCAGCTCGTTGGAACGATACTCGCCAACGAAACTGCTGGATTTACGCGATATTACGAGAATTCTGTTCACACATTCCCACAGCTTGTATATAGTGGACCGCGCGTTGGATGAGCACAAAGAAGAGAGACACAGCCCGAATCCCTCGACTATATTTCCTCGAAATCACCGATAATTATAGACGTGTCGTAAAGCGCGACCATTTTTTTTTTCTCTTATTTTTCTCGTTTCTAAATCCTGCAGCGTGTATCCCAAACTAGCAGGCAACCGGAGTGTAATTGCCCCCGCGATAAATCTTTGAGAATTCTGTTCTTGGTTCTGTTCTCGCGGTGCCGTCTCCCTCGACGTCTGCTACTCCTTAAGTAATCTACCGAAAAATGCTCCATTGCCCAGCAGCATTGGAAAGATATGGAAGCCACCAAGCAGGTACCACGCTGGATACCTTTCCAAGAGGTTTCTAATGAAATAATCATAGTTATCCCGGGGCATAACTCGTTACAAGAAGATTGGAGTTGAACGCGCGTGGCTGATGCTCGGAAAACGTCGGCTGGATGATAAAAAAGAAGAAGCAGCAAAAATTCAAGCATAAGTGCTATGATCCGTCCAGGAAGATAGGCGGACAAGTGTTTTGACGGCGCGTTGCCATAACCTCACTGCTGATGGAATTCTACGTTTTGTCTCAATTTCTAAAAACGAATGACTCTCTTGTTTCTGACTCTGCCCCCTGTGTTTACAAACCAAAAAGAGTCTCTCGGAAGTCGCGTTGCCAACATTACCGTGACTGCTGCAGCCTGCTGCTTCTTTTCCAGATTCTCCTCCTCCTCCTCCAGCTTTGCTTTCTTTTTCCTTTCGTTCGTATTCTCCGTCGCAAAGTCTTCGACCCGCGTTAATACCGCGATGCTGCTGGCCTCATGACTCGCGGGAGTCTACTACATGGACGAAACAACCCTTGATCTTCGCCCTGGTAACTCGACTCTAGAGCCAATAATCCACATAATACGCGTAATAGGAACGTGACCGCGGGACAATGGGGGGGCCCTTAAAGTGTTGCACCGAAGAAATATGGGAGCCGTATGAAACACTCGCTTCTGCCAAAGGCCGCTACGGGACCATGCACTCTCCCACTCGCGAGACTCGCCTTTTCTCTCTCTCTCTCTTTCTCCTTCTCTCGTCTCACTTTACTACATAGAATCGTCGTAAACTTGGCGGAAGGAAGAAAAAGCGAGGATACGGCGAGTCCGAGGGCAAGAATGTGCAAAAAGCTCTTCAACCCGTCACCGATCCTTATCGAGTTACCCCCGTCGTAAAGTTATCGAGTCACGGAATCACGTGCCAGCCGAGAAGAAGGAAAAAAATAAATCTGGGAGGATCAATCGTCCACTAGAGATCAGGATGCTTTTTAAATTTCATGAGGCATGGAGGGAAAATTTTTAAGTTTCATGACAAATGATGTTCATCGAGTAGCAGCAAAGCCGAGCATTTTCTTTACCAATTATGACACCTCAACGATCTCTCTGCGCAGTTTCGTGAGAACTGAAAACTTGTTCGGCTTTGAAAATCGAGCTGATGTTCGTGACGCGTTGTACACAAAATTGGACCTCGGCGGGTTTTAATTGGCTACTCTATAAAGAACCCTTACGAACGCCTTGGCACGGTCCCTTTCGGCAACAACAGGGACCATCTTTTTTATATTGTATATGGAGAGCGTTATAAATGCCTGAAAATTTTCTGACGCAGATGGACGTGATGTATATATGTGTTTCACCCAGAAACCATGGCAATATGGTCCCGAAGTCAGAGACGATCTTTTACGACTTATAGCGCGAGGGAAGGATGAGAACGAGACGTTTAACGGGTGCTCGTCGAGTTCAGTCCCAAAATAATGCCCCGAGGCTTCCGCAGCTTTTTTTCTCTGTCTTTCTCTTCCTCTTTCCCTTTGTCTCTCTCTCACTCAGCTTTACAACGTCAAGAAGAAGGGGAAGCCCCAATTATACGCGCGTCAAGTTAGCTCCTAGCGATTCTGGAAATAGAATCTCGCGTAGAAGAGTCCCGACCTTTTATTTCTTCTGGTCCACGAGGTTTTCCCAATTATTATTCCGGAGCTGTCCTGTACACACCACAATGCCTATCGTATGATGGTTGGGTTATTAAATAGCGCTTAAGTCCCATGAAACGTCGACGGACATCACGAGCTCAAAGATTTTGAGGAACCCTGACTTGATTAGTGAAACTCGTTCGTATCTCATGAGAAAATGAAGTTTTAATAGAAACCGTGCGGCCAAGAACCGATGCTCCTGTTTCCCGGAGACTGGGTTCCGAGTTTTTTAAGGCTTTGCCAGCTTCCAAGAGATTTGATCGAACGGCAGCTCCGTCTCGAGAACTTCCAAGTATGGAGAGTCGTAGGTGCGAGGACGAGAAGGCAGTCAAAGTCCTTTTCTTATACGGTCTTGCTTCTTCCTCTTCTTCTGCTCGCTACTCCTCCTCGTATCTTTAAAAACACATAAATTAGAGGCAAACAGGCTCTCGCGGGCTTACGAGCTTCATGGAGCGGTAAATTATGGATCGCTGACGCGGCAAAACTACGAAGCGTTATGTCGACCACGATATATATCGGAGCTTAAGTCTTCCGAAGAATCAATACGGCGTATTCCGTAAACACGAGAAATCACCGTGGATGTTAATCCACTTTTGGGTTAAACAATAAAGTCCTGATTTCATGATAAAAAATTGGATAAAGATTACGAAAGACGAGAAAAACTGGAGGATGATAAGCGAAGGTTGCACAATAGAGAGGATCCTCGTGTGCTTGTGAAAAAAAAAACAAAAAAGAAAAAAAAATGAAAAATAAATAAAGTGGTGTACGACAGCGATAAATCTTCTCCTGGTCTGGCGACCACCAACGTTCCTTCGAACGTTGCATAAAATGAAAATGAGTTTTAGTGTCCTGCTAGCTGCGGGGCCTGAAGTCGGCTGGCGTGTGGGGTCTCTTTCTCTCATGGTGTATCGGTCGTGCCCGAGCTCGTTTCAACTCGCACCACAAATACCAACAGCATCGCGAGACACCATCATTGCGATACCGTATTTGCTGGATACGTATGTCCAACGAGAAAAGGGCACCAGTACCGAGGGTTCTACTTTGTGGCCAGTATAAGCTTTCACTGGGTTGTAAAGGAGCAGCAGCCTCTTCCTCTCACGCTCGTGAGGAGAAAGGAAACGCTGGAGGATCGGAAGAAGGCGAGATAGGAAGATTGTCGAGACAGCCGCCCATATGGGGCAGGATATCCATTGGCGTTATCACATACGTTGCGAAAAACAGGAAATACGAAGAGGAGAAACGTCGTACAATCAATAAAGACAATTTTCTCGATTAAGATTCGTATTGACGGTGTCAATCAATGATACAGAACAAAAAATGCTGTAGCGATCCTGAAAGACTGCTGGTCGCCAGCCACTGCAGCAGGATTTCTTTGATTTCTATAATTCCTGTTTGAGTCGCGTTGCAAGTTTTCGAAAGAGCTTCGGAATGCAGAAGCACCTACACAGAGTCTTGAAGGTCGCGATAACTGGACTGTTAGCATGTAACAAAAACCATCAAGCTCGTTGGGCCTCCTGCGGAGACTCGTGGCTGAAAAAGGGGCCTGATTTATAGGAAATTACGTTAGTCCTCTCGGCACTATGTCCACTTGTTGGTCATCTCGTTCTCCGGAGCTATACCCACAGCCTCTTTGGTTTTTAATCTCTCTCTGTCTCTCTTTAGCCGCGTTACCTAATTGAGAAACCGGCGCGCACTGCGTCGAATGAGTTATCGTCCTTGTCTTGCCGGGATGTTCCACACGTTGGGACCTTTCGAGTTCTCATCATTACGTTTGACCGCCAAAGATCATGGATCCTCATATGTTACTATTTTACGAATAAATATCCGGAATAACATGTATACATTTTGCGGAATGTCTTGACGTACGAGCCTGCGGTGGGGTCCAACGGAAAAAATATAAAAAATCGTGCGGCATACGGTCGAAGAAGAAGTCAACCAACTTTAGCCGAAATGAAAGCTTTCATCTTTTATAGCCAGGGAGTTTGGATGATCCTCGATGGTGGCAATTTAAGAGCCCTGACCAGGGAGACCACACACGCGTTAACAAGTAGATAAAATTCATTGAATGACAGATGTCGTCACGCCCTCTGTGACGAACAAGCGCGAATAAGATGTGCCATCTTAATGTCACTATTATTCGTCAACGCGATTGAGGTTTGCGATATTCGTCTGCATGTCGTACACGAGAATTAGCGTTGGCTTAATGATGCTCGACAATTCTTGAGAATCTCGTAGCAGGTCTGGGAGATGAGATTTCATTGGCAATTAACGATGGAAATGTAATCTTTAACATCGCGTTGAAATGATAAGAAGCACGATTGGTGAATCTCTCGGTGGAACTTGGTTGCTACGATTGTTGGCGAACAAAGTGACAGTGGCCGTATGTGTTGACAAACATAGGTGGCGCCATTAAAGCTTGCAATAAATCTTGAGACTCGTGTGTATCGCACGTGCTGGTTTACATCGGTCGAATACGTGGACAGGCCGTGGTGCTGAGAGCAGATTCTTTAAAGCAGCGCGGATGGAAACTGTGACGACAAAGAGCGTCGTATAGAGACGATACGAGAGTCTCATCTCATGAGGAATTCCGTAGGGCCCGTCCCAAGCTCCCGGTGTGCCACATGAATAAATGGAAGTTGCTCGGTGTTAGGAAAGGTTGGCTATGGCATACGAAATTCGTTGTTCGTACACTTTGGTTTGCAAAGTGGTGATCGCGGTGGTGAGGATACCGGAGGAGAAGATGGACGGGGGAGGCAAAACAGATATAATCGGCGCTATGCTCCTTTGTCTAAGCTCAAGTTGGCATCGTTAATCCTCAGCGGGAGCAACAGCAGCAGCAGCAACGAGCACAACACTTGTACCTTACCGATATCCAACCTTCTGTGTATGGGAGCAGCCTCGGAGTCGAACTATGAGCTAATATTTATTATCACAGGCACGATCGAATGAATTGCCAATCTCTTATACTTTTATCGAATCAGGCATCCACGCTGGAGTTGAGTAAAAAAAAAANAAAAAAAAAAAAATACGAAAACATTCCAAGACAAGAGTCTCGAGCTGAGGAACCCCGCGATGCGCGACTCTCGCTGCTGGGCCCCCTTGACACAACCTAACAAATGGCTGTTTTATGTCCGAGAGAAAATGAAGGGAGCATGACGAGTTGATTTTCGGACTGCACGCAGCTTCTCCACTCACTCTCTCCCTCGCGAACGGTCTTTCCGTATCCCTCCCCCGAACCTAAACGCTGCACATATGTATAAGGAAGAACGAGTCAAAGTTGTGGCCGCGAGAGTCGACTCGAGGAAGAAGAAGAAGAAGAAGAAGAAACAGCAGCAGGAAAGGACTCGAGAGACTCCTACGCCGAAGGAACACGAGCCAAGAGGTGTTACTTGTCAGGAGGGGCCCCCTCGTGGCCCCGAGGCAATGACAGCCGCGGCCGAGAATTAGCATGGGATAATGGGAGACCCGCGGTTGGCGTACCCCTCTGTACCCCTGCTGAGGCTTCACCCAAGCCACGGAGACGCCAACGTTGTTCCCTCCTTCCTTTTCCCTCCCTCCCTCCCTCCCTCACTGCTCTCTCTCTCTCCTTCCGATTCCCCAATGGAAACAGTCATGATCTTCGGGCTAGAAACTTAAACTTTGAGGGGCAATAAGTCAACAAGAGCTACCTCAGAAAGAATTCTCCCCGAAAGATGTTATTAAATTTGCAAACCTTGGAAAGACTCAACAGTCTTTAGAAAAAAAGATTAACAACGTGCACTGTCCATGGAACAGAAAAAAATCAGGAAAATTTGAATATTTGAACAATTTGTGTCCTGCAAAAAAAAATGGAAAGAGTCGAACGCAGTTGGTGACTCACGAAACGTGACCTTCGTCTTTCTCTTCTTTTTTATTATCCCCGAATCTTCATGACGTTTAAGCTCTGGTAAAATTATGAATTTATAGATCGCGACGGTAATTTTGGAAATCATATTTTTCCCTAATTTGGGACAGAACCGTCTGACAAACTGGAATGCTTCGAGGGAGACTTGTATATGTTAACAGAGAGACGAGGAGCCATTCTCTCGCTGATGAGACTCTGGATCTAATACGTCGTCGAACAGTGTGTGACTCTCTCTGTCTCATTTGGACGCGGCCAAGACAGCATGGTTTCCCGATTAAAATGCCTCATTATTTATCGTGCCTAGACACACCGCGATTACTATACAGCGTATAAACATTTATGGCTGTAACAAATGACCGCAAGAATAACAAAAATAATGGCTAAAGAAAAAAACATTTTATTCTTTTCAATTGGTTAAAAAAAAATGTTGGTGGAATGTTTTATTTTTGGACAGTGTCGCGAATATAAGGCTCGCGCCATTTTGGTCTCCATCGTGTTGTTTTGAGCCTCGAAAATGGCAACGAAACTTCGCAACTCGAGATTACGAATCGCAAGATGCTGTGACAGCAGTCGCGGCAACGACCAAGTGTGTGACACCTGACGTTCGGCCTGCGCCCCCACACGACACCTGGCACAACTTATACCAGCATCAACAGCCAGATAGACATTTGTTGTCCTGTTGTTTTTTCACTATTTTTAAATTTTGTTTCTTTTTAGCAACATCACAGTCGTACAACACTCCCACATTCCCCGATGACGAGACCAGATCACCGCACCGATAAATACAGCGTCGAGCATAGGACCACCTTCAGAGCTCCACCTACGAATAATCAAAGACCATCGCGACTCCTCGCTCTCTCCTCGCAGCGTACAAAATCACTCGAGTCACTTGATTGTGACAACACTCCATTCTCGTGTTATAACTAAGTATTAACAGCAACCGGGTGGATCGCTAACAACCTACAATTCCCTTCTTCACCCGATTCGGACAGGCGATGAAACGAGTTTCGCTCAACGAAGCAACAAGCAAAAAATCGTCGCTCTTGGCAGTATAACAGCGCGACGTTGTGATTAGTGGCAACGCCAACCCCATTCACGACGTTCTATGATTTATTAATACGTGTTTATTGTCTATTGTCACGCGTCACTCGCGAGACATTATAATTTCATTTTTAAGGTAGGGCTTGGAAAACAATCGAATTCCTGTCTTTATTTGGCAAATAAATAATTTTCCCGATAGAAATAACTTTCCACGATAATACGATAACAAAATAAAAAAAAACCTTTCAGTTATTTATTTTAATTTTCACTTCGATTTCGATTATTCGAAGACGCAGGCACCGAATTTCTCGATGCTCTGACTATTTATCCGAGTTTGTAAAGTATTTGGTGTTGGCAAGATGGTAGGCATAGAGAATAAAAGATGGGCATTCGCCTGTATCAATCATTGTCTCGCCGAAGCGAGAGCGAGCCGAAACGAAGGCGTGATTTGAATTTGAATTTACTCGCGATTACGATAGGGATCTCGAGAGATCGTTTAGAAGGACGAGTGCGTTGTTGCAGGACCGAAAGAATAAAAAAAAGGAAAAAAATGGCCACCAGGAGAACGTGGGGATGATGGAAAAGCAAAGAGAGGCAATTTTGCGTTGGCGCCAACCAAGGGTCGTTGACCTTTTCATAGATCTTCACAACTTCCGTGATATATTATACTCACACTCCCAACTAAATCTCTATTCTTCTCTCCCTCCCTCTCTCTCTCTCTCTCGTTTCTTCCATCTCGTTGTTTTGTTACGAGCTAACTGTACGAAAGATTACAATATTCCTTATTCGTAAGTGAAAACGAGTTGTAGTACTTTGTACCGCCACCTTGTTTTTTTCTTTTCTTTTGCAAAGAGGTCTCGTCATGCGAGGCGATGATGCCTCAGGGTCGCAGTTACTCTCCACATACTCACTCTCTTGACTATACAAACTTGTGTATATACATACGTACACTTTAATCGAAGTATATTCCATCCAGGACTTCCCTTAGCGGCCTCAAGGACTCGAGAACTAAAATTGTTGGAATCCGGGACGTGTCCTGGAACTCCCAATTAAGAGACTCCAACGGTGTTTTAATACATCGCATATATTTTTACCCCGTGATATTTCTCGTTGATGCAAAACAACGTCATCTTCTACGACGCCATTATCATCCCACATGTACTGCATTTTCCCTCCTCCCCCCCATACATTTAAAACTCCATTATCCTCCGATGCCTTTCCACGTTATTAACTACGATAAATAATCCAAGCTGGTAATTTGACGAGTTATAACACTCTCTTACATCCCCATTATCCTGTAAACAATGTTTAATTGACTTGTACGAAAATTTAACGAGCTTCGATGCTCCGGCGATATCGTCGGATAATTTCAAAGTTTGCGAATAATTTCTGGAACGTTGTAAATACGAAATGCAACCAACGTCGCTCAATCGTCGATCAAGTTCGTCGAACGTTCGCGTCATCTCATCCGGGCTGGACCACTTTTGCCCAACTGTTAGATATTCGTGAGTATATGGAAATGTGAATATTGCGGCTGGTCAGGTCCGCGCATATCGTGGCAAGAACGTTAAAGTTCAAGTGCTACCGAAATAATATTTCATTCACGTGCGGCGAGGAAGAGCGATTAGGAAGCGCGCAGCCAGCTTCTCTGTATCTTTACTTGGCCAGTTATACTATTAGGCTCACGCGAACACGCGATCTTTTCAACTGCTGTTCGCGCGCCCCATACCGCGGCGGTGCACCAACGGTGCTCAGAACCGGAAGCCCGAAGGCTCTTAAACGATTTTTACGATTAACGGCAGTTTCCACAAATAATAGAGAATCCGTTAAAGCGAAGTTAAAAAATTTCAATTATCTATAGGGAGCACGAATTCGTAATAAGCTGCAAATTCCATAAATAAAAAAACAAAACAAATTACTCACGAAATCATGATAAAAAAAATGGATTCCTATCAATTTTCGTTGGTCCACCGCAAAGATCCATCTACCCCTCTCGCACAAACCCAATTTCCTAGACACGCTTATTTATCCTCGAAAAAACTCGTTTGGGAAGTTTGGCAAAACTTCATCATTCATAAGGTCGTTTAGACTCGGTCATATTACCTCGAACAATAAATACTGGATTTGCCGAGAAGATTATCACCGCGGAAGCTGCGTGGAGAAATCGTACAAAAGAATCGACGACAGAAGCGTTGTTTTTTTCTTGGCGAGGCTGCAAAATGAGAAGAAAAATTTTCAAGTGGGTCGCGGCGGAAGGGGCGGATAAAAGGATTTGTCAAGTTTAATATTGACCAGAAGTCGAAATTTCGAAAAGAAGGAACACATCTACATTGTCCTTGTGAAGATGCTGCGTATATTATACGATATGGAAATAATGATAAATAAAAAAATGTTATATCGATATGTATATACATCGAATAAGCATGTGGCATATATATAAATATGAATATAATAATAATTATGTACAAATACATAGAGAGTATATTAAATATATGTGGTTTGGTATCTCGCTGTGAAGGTGGGCGGAGGAAGAGCTGCTGGTGATAGAATCCCTCGTGCTTAGGGCTTAGGAGGGAGCCGAAACGAAGTATGGAGAAAAAACGAATCTCCATATAGCACACACGCGTGAGGAGGCGAAGAAGTCACGCGTTGGCATTCTGGGGACTTTACGCGGATAAGTCCTCGACGGGATACCATGGGCTCTGGGTTAGAGTGGTGCAATAAATTTCGACAAAACGAAGCCCACAAATAACCGATCCTTTTCTTGGCCTCTACACACGTTTTGTATATGTGGCACATAATGTATGTGAATAGCAAGCACGGCCAGCAGAAGCAACTCAAGAATCCAGAATAACCCATATGCGCCATTTTATATACAAGCTGTCCGAGGTTCAATGGTCAATAATGTATATTTAAGTTCTGAACCGAATTCCGAGTCGTAAACTTTCATACGACTTTTTTTTATCGGACTGCCTCTGAATAGCGTTATTGTATATTCTTGACGAATACGTCCACTTGAAACGAATACGGAGTCGGAACGGTTGGAGATAGAGTAAAATTACTGAGGAACGATTTTGTAGAGCATGAAATTATCTACAAAAAAGTCAGTAGCAGTGTTGATCTATTTTTTATCGTTTAGTCTTGAATGCCGATGGAAAAAAAAGTGTTATCGGGTCGCTCGAGCGCAGGGTCAATAAATGTGTGACTTTTCCCGAGGCTCTCTGGACCAAAGTACTCACCGTGGAAACTCAAGGTCGGGGACTTTTTTTTAGAAAATTTAAAGCTCTAAAACATTGGTCCTATTCATTTTTGCTCTATTGTCGACGGTTTCGGCAGTTTTGAGCTCAAAAGAATAGAGTCTGATTTCGATGCAGTATCTGGTCCAGAAATTAAGTTTTTAGGCTTCACTATTCAACCTACGACACCCTGGGTACATGAGATATTTATATATATATAAATATCTTCTTACAGCTAATAACATTTGCATAAGCGTGTGCGAATTACCGATCGAAGCAGTAGCTCGAAGAGTCCTCACGATCATCACGTAAGTGTGCCACGGCCGATACCCCAGTCATCGTCCCAAGATTGAGGCTCTCTTCTTGATCCCTCGCTCCAAAGGTCCTCCCCTTTAACAAATGTTTCTGTACGAGTTTACTCATGCATCAAAGTTATATGATACTTGCTGGAACTTCGGAGTGTTCGATGCAACGTCTGACCTTTAAACACGTTGTGATCAGAGATCCGCGTGTCTGCAGAAAAATAAGAAAGGACAAAGAATCTCCTGCCACGATTCTGAAACATTTTTTCATCTCATGATCCAAAATTCTGTTTTTTTATTTCGCTTTTCCTTCGTTTCAATGCACGCGTGGCTAGAAACTGTATTTTTCATTAATCCACAAAAGTTAATGCCCGTTCATTTCTTTTAGTCGTCTCAAAAGTTCCAACCAACGAAACAACCGAATTAAGAAAAACGAGATGGAGAGTCCCAGGTATCAAAGCGACCGAAACAAGCGGTGCAGTAAACTCTTTGACTTGTTCTTATTGCCTATTTATCATTCGAATAACGTCCCAGACCCAAGCGCATTTTTAATTGCATATTTAAAAAATAAATTCCCCTCATAATTCTCCCGCTTCAAACTCTTCTCTCACGTGCTACAATGCATTTTCAAAGATATGCATCATTTGTATTAAAAAAATATGACTGTATGAAACAAAAAAAAAAGGAAAAATCTTTCGCGCCAACATTTTCGTACGCGAATTGGACAAAAATGGATTCCGATTCATTTTTACGAACGTGACAAAATTTGGATCTTTTATAAATTGGGAAAAAGGATTTCACCTGACGGCGTTACGCGGAAAATGGTCAGACGTGATCGCAGGCCTGAAAAAACAGCAGCTACTATTTTTTTTTTTTTTTTCCAAAATGTTGTATTATGTTAATCCGGTCAAATGTTGGCAGGCATCGTAAGAAGCGAGTATAATCGATATAGAGGCGGAACGTTGAATGCCGTGTCGAGAATACGGTCCAAATCTTAAAAGGGTTCGTGAGGATTTTTGCTTTCTCTTTCTACCGATCCGAGGAGGCACGGCATTAGGGAAAACATAGTCAATTTCATGGTTTATCATCGGTGAGAAGAGCAGCGAAAGTAGAGAGAAAAAAAAGAAACAATAGAAACATTATAAGCAATGAATAATCAAGAAGGAAGATTCGTCGTAATGAGAATTTCGCTTCGGCCGTAAAATTCAAATATATGAATGATAAATAACGTTTTTTAAGGGGGTTTTTAAATTTATTAATTTAGAGTATTCTCCGAGACTTTGTCGGGCTTTATTGAGTACAGTTAGCTACTGTTGAACATTCGACCGCCTACGATTTCATTTTTCCCACTCCACGAGCTCGGAAGCAAAAAAAAAAAAATATTAAGCACCATTCAGCGGCTGCGAATTTTTTGTGATATTTCACTAAATCTCTTGGTCAAACTCGCCACGAACGAGCAAAGAAAAAGGGCACGAATATCACAATGTTTTCCCTTCTACCAAGCAAAAAAAAATCGTTAAGGGGACACCACCGTGTTGGACCAAAGGAGGGAAAACTCTTGGTTAGCAATTTGAAGGATTTTCGAAAATGGATTTTTCATGAGATATTGTTCGTCGACCGAGTAACATGCTGCGAATGGAGTAAGATGTCATCTCGGTTTTAAGGGACCCTCGTCATGGTTTTAGTGATAATGGCGTAGGCGATTGCTGGGTCCGATACAGGGGAGTGCTATAGCCCGAAGGAACCCTCCAGAAGTCGATTGCTGGGAACTGTGGTGCCTCCGTATTCACATATTGTGCCAACAATTAGGTGAAAGGCTGTTGGGCTCCCACAGACAGTTATAAGCGTGCTCTTCGGGCTTGGCATCGAGCAGAGGAGCGCCGGGTGTCGATTCTCTAGCCTAGCTGATGCTTTACATCCACAAACTATTGCTGAACGTATGTGTGAATATAACTATACTTAAACCTAATCTTCCCTCTCTAACAACCAGATCCACTTAATATAACAGCAACGCCAATAATAAATGATCTTTCCTGCCCGTACGTTGGTATCATTCGAATGATCATATGTTCGAAGCTGAAAAAAATAGCACCTGTAGCTTTAGACGCTTCGAATTCGTACAAATTCGATTTGTTGTTAAGAAATTTCTGCTTGTTAATAAAAAAATGTTATTAATGGATAATTTATAAGGGAAAAAATGTCAAAAATTGAGCGTTGCCTATGAGAAAATTTGAGAAGAAATTCGTGGACCATTGGATAATTAAAAAATTTCTTGGGCTTGTGTAGAGCATCGCGAGCACGTGTGCAGTTGAAGAATATCGACTATTCTTCCGTATATAGTGAAAGCAAAAGACGGTTGCGAGCTATTGGCATTGAAGCTATTAGCAGAGTCGATTGCTGTTTATTTATTTATTATTGTTATTATTAATATTATGATTATTTGACCCAGGTGATCCCGTGCGAGGGGGATCGCACGCGGCCAGCATCAGAGGCGAGTATATCAGTGGCAGCAGCGAGTATGCTGTGTAGCGTCTATGAGCGAAGTTCATAAGGCGCCCGGGGAGGTGAGAGTCCATGGGAAGCTTCTGCCCGCTACCTTAACGCCCGCACGAGTTTCTATTTTCCCGTCGGGCTTCTAGAACTTGGTAATACTTGGAGATATCCCATATGCACGTTTACCGTAACGTATGACATATATATGAATTCAAACGGACGGGTATACAGGGTGGCCCGTGAGAATTTCGGTCAGGGCGTAGATTTGACTTTGCAAGGCGATAACGCGAGGGAAAATATACAGAAAACTAATTATTCGTAGTGTTTTGAAGAGGTCTCGAGTAGCACTTTGAAGATGAGTCATAAAAAATATGGCTTACCGACCAAAAAACCGACTTGACCTTCGTATGACCTTCAATTTTGCGCTGGAAGGTTAAGCGACCCCCTCATACTCTTTTGCTTGTTAAACCAAACAACTTTCATTCGGAATGTTTTTTATTTCAATCGGTTTTTTACGAGTTAGGAACTCGCGCAAATTCCCACAAGTCACATTTGTAATTTTTTGCAGTTATCGATAATAAAAATAAATATAATTGTGTTAGTGCTACTAATGGGGGATTGGAGCATCGGTGGACAGTTGATTCACTTGATTTTTGTTGCTAGTAATATTCTGGCTTTATAATTAGTGGGAAAGAAAAAATGAGTATGAGGAGGAAAGTCGCGGTGGCGGCTCCCTGCTCATGTTATTTCTCAACGGTACGATGGTTCTTGGGAATTGCCACCGTTGCTCATATACCAATAAAAAAGTATCATCAACCCATAAACTTACCTCTATCAAGTTTGCCCGCTTAGTCAATCGATTCTTCAACTTCTTAACGTTTATATACATTTATATATACACGTGTTTGGTCTCTTTGATCGTGGGATCCTTCACATTCATCCACAAATATCTTCTTCAGTATCCTCCTCGTATACTCTTTACGCTATAAATAATCTCGTTGTTTTACGATTTACCGTTCGCTTCTGATCGTCGCTACCACACAACTTCTCATCGACACCCACGCTTTACGATAAAATATTATTTGTGTCTCAACGTGATCGTGAGGTATGGGCCATTTTGTGAAGAGACGTCAATTTTTTCATTCACAATTAATAAAAATTGGCGAATATTATTTCTTAGAGAGAATTCAACGATTTCTAAATTTTTTAATGGAATAATTTAATCAATTTCCGCATGTTTTTCGAATTATAATTGATTCGCGATTATTTGACGAAAGTAAAAATTCTAGTGTATGGAGAAGAGCAAAAGGGAAAGGGATGTTTAGGGTCGTAATGGACGTGGATGGTTAAAAATATTGAATAAATGAGTCACGTAATTGACGATCTCAAGGCTCGCGTGTATCGATCGCATAATAAGCCAATACGGCCGCTAAATTACCACCTCGGTAGCAGCTCCTCTGCTGCTGCGAGCGTTTAAATCTCTCCACGCGGATATATACCGGTAGCTATATGTAACTTGTTTTTCTTACATTTTTTCTTTCCTTTTTGTGGCTATTCGTATATACAAGCGGAGCGTGCAATCATTGCGTAACGTTAATTAAACGTAAGAGTAGTTAATCACGCGATTCGAGGTGTGTGTGTTTTACAACGAAAGAGAACTCGCCAAATGGCATTTGGCAAGTGGCAAATATCTCTCTGGCTCGAACCCTCTGTACGAAAACGAGTGTAAAACATTGAGACAGAGATAAATGCATTAAATGCAATCGCGCTCAAGAGTGATGCAGTTCCCTGTGCCTTGCTCCCCAGCAGGAGATCATTCCCATCCGCACCTCTCGACAACTCTACACACAGCTCCTTGGCTTCTTCTTCTTCTTCTGCTTCTTCTTCCTCTCGTTATTATGATTATTATTCTTTTTGGCTCCTCGCTGTTCTCGTTGTCCGAGTTTTTTTCATCGATCGAGACATTGTCGAATTTCACTCATGGAAATTGTATTGAATGACATTATTTCTCGGCAATTATGCCTCGAAGATTCGTAGACATTTTCGAATTCAAAAGATCGAGAGAATCCGTGGGTTTGGAAAAAAAAAAGAAAAAAGAAATTTGTTGAATTTTTTGATCGTACGATTAAATTTTTGCTGGAAATTTCATTTCGTCGCTCATCATAGAGAACACCTGCAAGATTGTCCGCCTCCGGTATTTTATTGTTTCGCTATTTTTAGAACGCCGTGAACGTGATGTCCGAAAATGACGGATTGCCATAAACGGTCCATCTGCGCAATTAAATGTTTATGGCACTCGTATGGATGGTCGATCGCTGCGTTCGCATCCGGTTCAATTATTCCAAGGACGTTGGCAAATAAATTGTAAAAACAAAGCCTCGACTGATCTGATTAAAATGAATCACCGGAGCTGTTTACTGTTCGTCAAATTTCTTTCTCCCCTGAAGAATTTTCAATCAGCGAATGCGTGAAAATTGTCGCCTCGATATATTCCAATAAAAATATTTCCAAAGTAAAAAATAAAAACGTATGAAAATAATTGCGTAAAAAATTTTGTTTATCCGGTGAAAACAAGTTGAAAAAAACGATGCAGTTGGAAGATGAATTCCGTATGATGAAAGATTGCAGAAAAAAGTGCACCAAAAGAAGATGAATAAGATTTCGAAGTTGGTCGTCGTTCGCGGGAGACACGAAGAAAATGAAGTGTGTCGAGAGAAATGAATGGGAAAGAAGGTGAGAAGGATGGGAAGAGGACAAAGAATAGTTGAAAAAAAAAAAAACAAAAAAAAAAAAGCAGAACAAAAACGCGAATCGCTGGCGGGTTTTTTACGACTTGGCGAATTTATTGGGTAGGCCGAACTGGCGGGTCGCCCCACAGTACATTGCGATTCCTCGAAGGCAAAGAACACACGGGCGCACGACGTTCGACTCAATTTTCGTTTCCGTTTTTTTTTTTACATCATTTTTTCTTCTTCTTATTTTTTTTTCCTTCGCTATCCCGAAGGCTCGATCTCGTAGGATCGCGTGAACGAAAAAGAATGTCAAAGAATAAAAAATACATATATATTCCGTCGTGCATCCGAGGCAGGAGAAGTTTAAGCGCAGAACTCTTGTTTCACAGAGAAACAAATATATATATATATACATATACACGTACGCATGTACATGAAAGAATAAAATATACATCTCTATATTTATATATATATATATATTTTTTTCAATTATCCAACTCCGAGTTCCAGCCTTCAAAATGTAAAGCTAAAGAAACAAACAAAAAATGGGAAAATCGCGTTACAATATTCGTTAATTTATAAAATTATTATCACTCCACTGGTACCAAGTACGTTTGGGGTTCAAATACGTCTCGCGTTTAAACGATTTTTATTCGCTCATCGAGTGTGTGCATGTGTTTGTGTATGTTTATCCTTGTCGTGCTCTACTATCACTAGCGTCTATTTCCATCGTTCATATATAATATAATAATAATAATATTAATAATAATAATAATAATAATAATGTCCTTGTTTATAATTCGCATTATTTATAATATAATAATATAATATTAAAATAATAATAATAAAATTAAAAACATAATAATAAGGAGAAGCTATGTACAAAGCTCGACTGCAGTCTCACATAATAAAAATTTCAGTTTACGAAAAGAAGAATAGAGTGAGAAATAAAATCGAAGAGATAAGGCACAGATGGAAAATCTATATATTCGTATTGCTTTTTTTGCTTTTTGCTGTTTTATCGTTTCTCATAGTGAATTTAGTATTTTTTTGGCTAAATCGGTGGCTCGGCGTGTGGCCCCCGATACGCCACAATCGAAATATCGTAACAAGAATAATTTATGCATTCAAAAACTGGCTGAGCAAGCACTAAGTCTCGATATCAACTCGAGTCGCCGTAGCCGCGTATAAGAACATTATTTCTTCCGAGTTGATTTACGATTCAAACTTGTTTATTTTTTCTCCACGTTTTTTTTTTTCTTTCTTTTAATTCTTCTTTACTTCGCTCGATAAATTAAATGGGCGATGTTTCCTCGACTGTGTTGAAGAATCAATCGAGCAGTTTTTTTTCTCTTGGCCGTATATGTTTGTATACATTATATATTATATATATATGCATGTATATATATATATTGAGAGTGTGGATTTCAGATGTCCTCTTAGTATACAATACTTGTCACAAAGTCATCGAGGTAATAAATTAATAGAATACAAGAGAGGGATTCGTTGTTCGTAGATGAAAAAAAAAAGTGTTTTTTTTTTTCTTTTTTCGAGTTCTATTTTATCGGAAAAAAGGCCGGTTCGAGTAATTAGAATTTTTTCACCCTTCCCTCTCGTCGCCCGTACGATTCCGCTGAAATTTCGGTTCGTTTTTTTTTTTAATTGTAAATTTTGTGTTTTTTTTTTTTTNTTTTCAACGCGCTCCGCTTCTTTGAAATTATTTCGTTTTTTCTTGGTCGTATTCAAATACAATTAATGATTAGTGGCTTTGTACACGATCGGTTCGGACGTCGAACAGGACGGAAGGCTAAAGCGAAGTGACAAGCACGGGCCTCGACCATGTGTGTGTTAACCCAGTGGAAACTGGACCGTGGTAGCGGACACGAACTCACGTTATAACGAGATCACCGTGGGGGATCGGCGTCATGTACGATTGGCAGATTTTCTGCCTACGAGCAAGGTCGTCCGGTGTGTTCCCCGCGAGCATCGATTACCAAACCAGTCTCTCCGTTCGTTCCTTAACATTCTACTCTCCTCCGAACCACGTACCATCCTTTCTGTTTTCGGCACATTTGCTCTTTCTTTTTTCATCCTCTTTCCAATCGAATTATGTCTCCAAGCTGATGAGCTTCGACAGATAGAAATTTTAAGTTGATCCTCGTAAGCGCCAAGATTAACGCGAACTGAATTCTTTAGCAATTTTTCTATGGACCGCGAGAAATATCGGGAATTATGGAAGCTCGAGAAACACTCATCTTCGTAAAAACTAAAACCAATTGCGAAAGAGTCCAAAACAAATAACGTCGAACGTAACGAAAAAAAAAAAAAAAAAAAAAAAAAAAAACGAAAAAGACTTGCGCCTTGTACAGAAATTCGATGACATCAGTGTTACGTGGTTGTCAATTCTCCAGACTTCTCGATCACACAATGTACAATACCGCTCGAATGTCCTCGATGTTCGCTTTCTCCTTGATTAGGACACGTCCGCGCTTTGCCAAAATGGGCACAGTGCCATTTCGTCCTGGCCCATTGAGCCACAATCGTCGAAGTCGACGAGAGGCCACGACGAACAAATCCATTTTTCCAGAAGGAAAAACAGCTGCACCGGATCCGATAAAGTTTCGTGTTGATTTTCCAGGCTCCGGCAAGACGTCCGCGGTGGCATTTGGAGATCGTGATCGTGTCAAATTGCATGGAATCTTTAACGTCATTTTGCCTGATTCTCCAGCAACGAGACGAAATTCCGGCTGCGAGAGTCGTTGATGGAATGGCTGGAGTTGGTGATCTTGGAATACAGAACGCGATCGATCGCAGAAATTGTGTTCCAGTCGCGATTGCTTGGCTCGGGGATCGAAGAACCATTCGGCATTCAGGACGTTCCTTCGCGTCCACGATTTCCTGGTTGTAGCTGACGGTCCAAGGTGAATAGGCACTTTCTACTGCGACGTGGATGATCAGATTTCAAATTTCACGAAGGAAAAGATTAGTTCGCAGACAGTGAGACGTTTTGGCAAAAGATTCGCGGAGCCTGAGGTGGCCTCCGAACTGCATCGAGTGCAGGACGTGACTGCAGCTCGTACGAAAAAGCCCTTTGAATCCGACAAGCCAGAATGGCTGGTGGATACGGTAGCGAATTCCATGTGGGTCGAAGAGCCAGAAGATGTTGGAAGAGCGGCGGTTTTAGCGGTAGCCATAAGAAGCTGAGGCGGTTGATGTGTCGCCCGGGGCCTGGGCGTGGTAGTTGCCCATTGGAAGCAGCAACGAACAACATTGAGCTCGCCCACGGTAGTCCACCATTAGTTTCTCGTCCGGGATCATTACGTAGTCCAATTTTCGTAAGTTGTCTCGAAGGTACGAGCGGGATTTTTCGATGTTTTCATTCAGCGGATTCGTAAAAAGGGTGACAGGTGAGAAGTGTGAAACGAAGAGTGGACGGGGGATGAAAAAAAAGGACAAAAAATGGGGGAGTTTTGGGGAAAAGTTTGCGTTGTGTGTCGATGGCGATAAGCAAGGAACTTTTGCAGAAGGTGGCAGTTTGGTGTCGTCATCCAGTTGCTCGTCTCTCGCGTCGTAGTTGCTCGACTTGTTTCTTTCCACCCAATGCTTTATGTTTTAGCTCAAATTGGAGCCCCCCGCCCCACCACCCCGCGTAACCGCGAAAAGTCAATGCGGCGATAGGAAAGATAAGATTATACAATTATAAATAAGATGTTGCGAGGATTTATCTTTTTCTTGTCTTTTCGTGTGTGGCTGTGTTCGTGTATTGGTGGTGTATGCAAGGCTTTATTTTTATTGTTTTTAAGACGTCTAGAGGATGTCGGGGTTGGCCGGATTGCGACGGCTTCTTTAGTACCTAGAGTAGCCATTCGAATAGCCATTCGAGTAGCCGTTGGAGCCCTTGTAGGGTACGGAGTGTATGCTCCTGTAACAGAGATTGCCGAAATCGTCGTGTCAGGTTGTCGTTACGTCAATTGATTAATTCTTTTTTCTTTTCTTTACGTCTCTATCTAACTCTCTCTCTCTCACACGCAACCTCTCGATCTTTCCCCATTACCATCCAGCACGCATTATCACATTCATTCGTCCCAGCGTTCATTCCGTACCCTGATGCTAGTGTCTGTATATTTGCGTGCTTTTCCAAGACTCTCTAGTTTCGAGACTTTCGTACGTGTCTTTTTGTAGTTTCTGTTAGTTATTATGAATTTGGATTCATGCCGTGGGAAGGAGACTTGGGAATGGGGAAAAAAAACAACGTTATCCGATGGGAAAAAGCAAACGCGAGGCTGCGCTCGCGCTCATTACGTTTTTCTTTCTTTCATCGGTTGTTCTTAGGCAACATGCAGTGATAATAGCAGCGGGATTGGCAATGGTAGGCGGATAAATATCGAGGTCCGAAGACTGTCGGGAACGTTTGAGTGTGGCGAAAATTGTTGTTGTGGTTGATTTGTTGTGTGGTGGTGCAGGGGGTACGGAGTTCGCTCCCGTTCACCGCCACCCACATCTACAACAGAACAAGAAAAACAAGACCACCGACGTTACATACAAGTTATCCAATTGCCTTGTCCGAGACATTTACAGAGGTTTGCGCTTTTTTTCGTGTCATTGCTCGCCCCCGCAGACAGCGAGTTGAAAACCTCTAATCAATTTTCTCAATTATTTTTCGACATTCACGTTGAATTTCGTTCGCGATCTCATTATCAGTTGTTTGACAAAGTTAACAAGGTCTCTATCGATTAGTCTCTTCATTATTATTCGGTGAGTCGTTTCGTCAGATCATATAATTAATCCTCGTGTCTTCGGAGTGTCAGTTGAGTTTCCGTACGTGTCGATAAATCTCTACGTATTTTTAATATGTTGCAAATAAAATATACGATTTATTAATTCATGCCAAATCTCATTCAAACTATTATTTCTTTTTACCATTTTTCTTTTTTCTCTTTCTTTTATTTATTTCCATATTATTATTAATTATTAATTATTGTGCATTGTCGTGTTTTTTCCGCTGCGTGCAAGTGCCTCCTTTACATTATGATACAAACTATTTTTTGGTTTCTTTGTTCCTCGTTCATCCCGTGTATTCGTGCAATTATTATCATTGATCTTATACATATACGAATTAATAAAATTCAAATAAATTGGATGACAAGGAATCGGGATGGAAATTCGTTCGGTTGGAGGCTGAATTTTCGTCGATTCTTTATCGCGGCTCGAGTATTTCGGAACTTCAAAGCTCGGAGGCTCGGAGTGTCGCGACGGTAAACGATCAAGTTGGAACATGTGAAAACAACTTTTTTCCGTCGGCTGACGAAATTTCAACAACGGACCCGTCGCACTGCTGTCAACTTTTCGATTCACTCAAAACACACTTTCCGATACGCGAATTTATTACGAATGCCCGAAACTAACGAGCGCAGGAAAATCACACGTCGACGTTGATAGAGAAAGAATGAAAAAAATTAAAAGAAACACTCAACACTGGGGAATTAGATTCGAAGGCGCGCGACGTTGACTGTCGTTCACTCGCGATGCCGAAAAAAAAGGATTACGTCCATCACGACGATAAAGTCAATGTAAATATTATTTTATTGCCGAGTAGACGAAAAAAAAAAAAAGTCACGAAACACTCGAGAAAGAAAATGGGGCTCGTTTTGTTTGGTATTCGCAGAATGGAATTTTGGAGTGGATCTTTGGAGTTTGAGGAATTTGGTTTTTCGGGATGGTTTGAGTTCGGAATCGAAGCGTTATTAATAAATAAGAAAAAAAAATGAATTTGAAAAGTGTACCTGTGCTGCTTGAGGTTGTCCTGTCGCTTGAAAGATTTTCCGCAGACCTCACACGTGAATGTGACGTCGTCTTTGTGGCTGCGTTCGTGTATCATGAGGTTGTAGGGTTTGGTGAAGCGTCTCTGGCAGTACTTGCACGTGAACTCGACGGTGCACTTGGCGCGCATCTTCTGCCGCCGGCCGAACTCCCTGCCGTGCCCCTCTGTCTCCATTGGCATTATCGCGAACATCCTTATAAATTCCCACCGCTCCCTCTCGCTTGCTGACTATACGATCTCTCTCTCTCTCCTCTCTCTCTCTCTTTCTCTTGCCCTCGGGCTTTCTGGACTCCCTCCACTTCTTCTTCTTCTTCTTCTTCTTCTTTCCTCAGCTCGGAGGAACTCTGCGGCGATTCTCCTCCCTCGCCTTTTATCCACTACTTCGACGTTTGACTCGGCGCGACGGGGAATCGTTTCTTCCACCGATCTTTGCCTCTCTCTCGCTCGCAGTCTCTCGCTCTCTCCTCTTTTTTCCCCTATTTCTCTTTTTCCTTTTTTCTTATTCCGCTTTCAAACTCCCCTTTACGGAATCACGAGCATGTGATTTCCTACCTGCGAACATTGATATTGCTGCTGTTACGAAGATCGACAGCGATAATTGGTAACACTCAAAAAGATTTATAACCGATCGAAACTAGAAGCGTTAACGATTTTCGCTCGGAACATCGATAAATCATATTATTCGTGGGTGCCTGCGCTGGACTACTTCGAAGGTCAATGGTATCGTGATTGAAAGGGAACATCGGTAGGAATCTTTTTTACATGCAATCAACGATCGCGGGATTATGGATGAAAAAACAGCAACAACGACAACAAAACAACAACGAAATGCTTGTAATTTGTTAATTTTTAGCTTCGAGCCAATAAAGCTACTCATTCAAATCGCTCGCGCTTGTCTCAACATTTTCATCCTCCCCTGAGCCTCCCCCCGCCTCCAGCTTAATAAAACATCGATTCTATTGTAATTGTAATGGTAACTCGCGGTCGAGAAGTCTGTTCGAACAACGACGACACGAGATAAGCTCTTAGTTGTACAAGATTGATGATCATTATTGTGCAGGAATAACGTAGGAAGTCTGGTAGAATGATCGATTATATTTCCATGGAGTTTGTGTTGGGCAAAGGATCATGCTGTTGTTTTTGTGCTGCTGTGTAGGGATATCTCGTTCGGTGGTTTCTCAAGGAAACGATCGAAACGAGCGGTGAGTTAGAAACTTCTAGGCGCGTATAAGTTTAGAGCGACGCACACGACACGACGAGACAGGGTTTGATCTAGCCGCGTTCGTGGCGCGCGCATGATCGATTGCGTCGCGCTTTCCCTCTCTCTCTCTCTCGCTTGCTCTCTGTGTCGTTTCGCTCGCGCGAATCGCGTTTGTCGGCGAAGGATGAGCGGTAGAGGGCGCGGGTTATTGCAGCGGAGATGTGAATCGGAGGAGCAGGGTTGGAGGGACTGGAATCGGAAGTCCTGAAGAGATTATATCGCCCTGGGATTTATGACGGGATGACCCGCGAGTCTGGAATTCATTCTCGATTAATCCTACACACACACACACACACATAGCGCGTGTCCCGAGCAAAGAAAATAAAGACACCGGTTGATGCGATCGTTATAGTTGCGTTCACACACGCGCGGCAACACATATTCGTGATAGTTTCTAACACCCGATTCCCCGATAAGATAGTCTCAATCGTCGGGAATTTCCTCTGCCCCCGAGCCCACTGCTGTTTCCTCGCACGCGCGATCGCACCTTTGAGATCATCGGGAAAAAATAAAACATTTCCAAGCGTACGACGGAGGATTTAGAGAGGATTTTGCGGCCGGAGGAGAAAAAGGAGGAACGGCGCGGATGCTGTGATTCAGAAACTGGCCGCGTTGCCGGCGTGATTTCACGCGGAGATCGAAGGCAAAGGAATTTTCGGTTGCTCATGTAGGAATTTATAGGAAGGAGAGCGCGATCTTCATATTCCGATGCGTTGTCGCGGATGTGAGTTTAATCACTCGACTACGTTCAATTCCGGAAAGATAATTATAGTGATGATTGCGCTTAAAGTCAGTGGTCGAGGAAACGTCTGCCGCGCGGTCATTAGGACACCGCGCGCGAGTAAACTTCTGGGGAGTTGGTGCAAACAATTGTAATCGAAAGAGGGCGCTTAAAAGGAGGGCAAGGCGCGAAAGCTACGAGTTATCCAACGAAAGACTGGAGGATCGAGGTCGTTATTATGGTTCGTTTTACTTTGTCCCATAGTGGCCATATAATCAGGAATGTTGGCAAGGCAGAAAGAGGCATAAGGCGAGAGGCAAGAGTATACACACAACAGAGAGCTTGAATAAAGTGGCGTGTCCGAATGAGTAATAAGCGCGCGTGGAGCTGGGGCGTAGCCCGGTTTGTTAGCGAGTCTAAAAGGCCCCGAGGCCACTAATTGGGGAGCCGTGTTACGCACGACGCTGCCGGCTTCTCCGTCCATCTCTTTCTTCTCCGCAGCTCTTGCCACCACTCTGTTTTTTGCTCTCCTGCTATGGACCAGGAATTCGTCTTTCTCGTTTGGCTCCGATAATTCCTCGTTTATTTCTTTTGCTCATGAAGAATAACGCGTTGATTCGCTCTCGAGGAAAGACTATAACCGAAGCTCGAGAATCCTCTTTCCGCGATAAGACGAAGGGTCCATGAATGAAAGAAGCAAAAGAGAGCGAGAGCGAGAAAGAGAGAAACGAGAAAGCACGCGCCGTGAACCACCGCCGCGACGACTCGAGGACGCTTGGCCAACCAATGAGCCGCTACTGTGTACCGCCCTACGCCAAAACCCATACACCTAAAGGAGGCACGGCAATCGAGCTTCTTTTCTTCTTTTTTTTTTTTTTTACGTTCCCCCTTTTTATTCCAGAAGAACTGCTCGCTCGCCGCGAGTCGGACCAACCGTGAACAACGCACCACCTGCGATCCCGGCTCGTTTCCCGGGGCCCTGCTCCGAAGCTCTCGCGCTGAGCGTATCACCGGTAGCGCTCCTTATCCCCACCCCAGAACCCTCTCGACTGCACTCGACTCTCTCCGCGCTTATGCACACACATATCCTTGTCGCTTACCTCCTTTTTTTACTTTTCCTTTATGTATTCCCACTCGTGCTACCGGGCTCCCCAAACGAGAACTCATTCTTCCTACCGCGACCAAAAGCCCATTGGGCCCTTCGTGATCCGCCTTCCGTTTTATATCTCTTCTATAAAATGGAGGGCCAACCACCCTGTTGCTGTCGGCGATACTTTCCACGGTGGAAAAAAGTTACTAAACCCCTCATTCGAATCTAATCCATTGTCATTGTGCGAACAACCGCGCGAGATTTTCATCTAGCGACCCTAACGTCGAGTCATCCTCCGGCTATTAATTTCGAACTAACTAAGAGGATAAAACAGACCCTTCTGCGGCTTCGATTTCTATATCAGGATCCCAGGCTCGTGCAAAAGATTACTAGGATTATGGGGTATTGTGGTTGGAACTATTTGACAAATCACTGATGAGGATTTTAGATTCGTTACGACTCTTGGCGTGGATTTTTATCAAAATTTTCGATGAGCATGATTGACGAGCAATTAAGAATGATCGAGAATTCGAAAATTCGCGAGGTTTCTCTTTAGACGATAAATATTCGGACTGGTAATTAAAATTTGAGAGATTTGATCGATGGAATTAGTCTGAGAGTCAATGGCACGATAACAATGTGTGTAAATAATGAAGAATAATGAACTTACCGGTGTGCGGTTGAGTGTTAAGCCTCGATGCGTACGAAGAAACGAAAATTCCTCGATCGCGTTTTCTGGATACTGGTCCGGCACGTTGGGGTGAAAGTAATTTAGTTCACCGATGTGTAAAGGTGATTGGTCACAATCGAAGTAAAAAAAAAAGGTGGTGAATATCGAAAAGACGAAGGTTGTTTGTTACGAATGTAAAACTCGCGAAAGTTGAAAATATTCGGATTTGTGGACTGGAGGGTTGAGTCTCGTTTATATGAAAAAAAAAAACGATGATCGGTTGATGATGGAGAATCACGAGAGAGGGCACAAGCTCTCGGCAGGTCTGGACCGTTTGGGTGCGCGGACTCGACTGAACCTTCGGCCGGAGCGTTTCGGTTCCTCGTTGGGTTTGCCAGACTTGGATATATGCCGTCTGGTTGGTCGTTGGTCTGGGTTCTGGGGCTGGTGGCTGTTGCTGCTCCTTTGCTGCTGGTGGTGCTGCCGGTGGTGCTCCTGATGCTTCTGATGGTGGTTCTCCAAGCTGCTGTACTAAAGCGTGGACGGGTACTCCGGTTGTTGGTATATACAACGGTGGTAGCCCGAATATAGTAAAGCGTTTCTATAAGCAGCGATATGCCGAAGACGGTAGAAGGTTCCTAGGGGTCCCCTCGGGTATATACGCGATGCGTGTAACGCGGGCTCTCGGCTGGTCTCTTCAACAGCCACCGGCGCGGCGTCGTTGAGCTTGGCTTCTTCTGGTTGGAGGACAGGAGTCCCTGGGACCTCCCTACCGAACTCGACCAGCACCCACACGCATACACATACGACAATACATAGAGCCAAATACATAATTCCATCTCACTCGGGTTTCCGCTTGGTAACCCCTCTGCCGACCTCCCCCCAATGCCTTATTTTCGTCGGTTCTCTGCTGCTGCGTTGCCTTGGCGCACTCACTCTTTTCTCTCCCACCTTTTATTCGTTGTTGTTCGCGCCCAGAGGACCAGTGGCTCTTGCGCGGTGGATATGTGGCAGCACTTCTCCCTACTACGATAGTCCTAGTGTCCGAGGAAGTGTGGTAGCTCATTTTATCCCCCTTGGTCCCAGCGGGCTACCTTCGCACGAACCGACTCCTCCACCACCAGCCGCCAGCTCCGACATACATGCGCTCTTTGCTCTTGTATGCGTGATCCCTCGAATCCCTGGGCGGCAGAGAGTATCCAGCAGCAGCCACGATCCAGTACATGCAGCGCCCCCTCTCCAACCCTTAACCCCTTTTCTTCGTCATCTTGATTCTTCTCTTTCTTCCGCATCCTCTCATTCTTCTTCCCCTCCGTCGCTAAATTTTCCTCCTTCTTGGGCTCGTTCCTGGATTCCAAGGACCGCCCTCTTACGTATTCTCGAGACGACACCAACACCCACGCGCTCGCATCTTTCGTACAACCGGGGGATTTGCCTCAGCATCCCCCTTTCTCAACGACGTGCTCTCCAGGACGCCGAGAGAGAGAGAGAGAGAGAGAGAGAGAGGGGACGAGGCTTCCTCTCGATCCTCGAAGACCCCACGAGCACTGCACGCTTCACGTAACGCGAACCGCGCGCCGCCGCGACTATTCTTTCGCCCTCCCGCAGGGGCGGTAGCCTTCTGAATGACGGCGCCAAGTCAAAGCAACGCGACACTCTGCCTACCGAAGATCTATGTTCGCAGGTTATTCGCTACTCAACTTCTTGGAAATATTTGTAGACTCTTTGCAACTGTATTCAGAAATAACGTTTCCCGAAGAGCCGTTACGAGCGCGCGCGCGTTCCAAGACAAAATGTTGACTAAATGGACCGCGAGCAGATTATAAAATTCCAATGACAATGCAATAATTGCGATCACGGTAAAGCAAACGTTCAGCAAATTGCGTGCATCAGTTGGTTCCAAATTGAGCATATCGTTCTCTACGAACATGCGCGCGATCTGCTTTATTCGTACTTCAGCTTCGGAGGAACCTTCATTCCGCAGCTGTGAGTAGAGCGTTCAATGCTCATCGTCGCGATACGCGAGTATCATGACTCAGGAGCCGAGAGACGAAATCAAGATGAATTTCTATAATAATCCAACGGAGCGACAACTGACAAACTCATTTGTAAAATAACAAAAAAAAATGTTGTCCATTAAATGTACTGACACGATTAATCATTGTCCGCTAGACCAAGTGTACACCTACATTCGATTGAAAAGGAAATGTAAGGAACGAGAAGAATGAGAGGAAAAAAAAAGGCAATGTGAATTTGATGAACCGTAGAATTGAGGTACGAACGAGCCGATGGTCCTTTAGCGCGAGTTCGGGCGTCAGCGAGTATTATCGCATGTATAGAGAGTGGATGATGACGCGGCTCATGTGCTAGGCTAGTAGTAGATACGGTGCGGAAAGGTTTCACGTTTGGACGCGTGCTTTTCCGTCTCTCTCTCTCGCTCTCGTGATCGTCGCGCGAAGAGGATCGCGTCGTTCCTTCTCACGAGTGACTTTCGTGCGTCGATCCGAGTGGGAGTAAAAGGAGTGAGCGCGAACAAGAGTTCGAGAGACACGGAGGAGCGGACACAAAGGCAGAATGAGCCGCGCGCGGGAGGAAGAAAGAGAAACTGGTGGTGGATGGTGGAAGGAGCGCGAGGGAGTGAAAGGAACGAAGCGTTGGTCTCTCTCGCTTTCTGTGGGTGTGTAAGTCATTGCGGGGGCCGACATAGTGCCGCAAGGGTTCCCAGGGCACGTGGGAAATGCACAGTAGTCAGCGGTGCGGGCCCCGCGGGATCCGCACTCGTGCCCCTTCTCCTTGGCCGATTCTCCGTCTCGCTTAACGCTTCTCGCTTCAGGGGAAGTTGAGCATCACGACGAGGAGCAAAGGAGCAGAGCGCTACGCCTGCAGAGCCTATCGCTATATATAGTTCTGCTGTGTGTGTATGCCGCGCGGCTACGATCGGACGGCGGTGGCGGCGCTGGATGAAGCCAAGACTCGCTGGGATTCCCCACCACTCGTCCATCGCAATCTCGCTATACGCGGTATAAGACCCGCGTGTTCGGGACGAGGATTCACGATCCACAACGAAGGGGGGTTCCACCGAACACATGGACACGCCTACAAAGATCTCTCGGTATCGTTTGATTGGAGGAATGAAGAAACGGAAGATCGCCTCCTACGCTTGGCGACGTATTGACATCAGAGGAGAAATATCGCGAGCTCCGTTGGTCCTCAAAGCCGCGAGAGTGTTGATTCTATAGCTCTCATACTCTTCATACTCGCGGATGCATCGTATTCTCATGCTCCTTAGTTGAACCCTTTTGCAGCTTTGCATCTTCTGCTGCTTGGGCTATTTTTTTTTTTTTTTTTTTTTTTTTTCATTCTTTCGTTATGCACTATGCAAGCTTTCACATGCGAGGGTTTCTACGCTGGAGGCTGACTCTGGAAAAGCCAGCTAATGTCTCAGGGTCCCGGGTCAAGATAAGGCGAATCACGACGCCAACGACGACGACGACGACGACGACGACAATGCTCATGATCGTCGTCATCATCATCATCATCATAATCAGGGAAGATCATGATGACGGTGATGACGACGCTGATGATTGTGATGAAGAGCCGAGCGTGGGTTGCGCAACCAAGGGCCGCCATTGCATTCTCCTCTCTCTCTCTCTCTCTCTCTCTCCCGCGCCTTCTCCGCGTATACCGTCCCATCTCGACTTTTTTTTATTGCCTTGTCTGCATCCAGACCTTCCGAGGTTGGGAACTTGGCGAAAGAAACCGCGCCACCCCCGCCACCCGGTTCACCGCGACGTGACCACGACGTCTCGCGTAATGAACCTCCGTCCTTTTTTTTTTTCCTTTCTATCCTCCTCCTCTTTATCCTTCCTCTTATTCCTCCCCTTCGAACTTTATACACACGTTCTGCACTACGTATGCTGCGCTATATGGGAATATCTAATCCATTCGATGCCGCAGGCTCTTTGCGTCACGCTTCTCCAACACGCGCGTTGTTATTTCTTCGGTAAAATATTTAATACCCGCGCGCGTATTCATACTCTTCCAAAAGCCACGAAATATTTCCGAGGACTGCTCTCGGAGCAGAATCGGAAAAAAAAATTCAAGGATAACGAATTCAATGAAAATGGCGGCGGCTCTTGAGCAGTTTTTGAAAAACGTTTCGCTCAACGTTGAAATGTCATTATTTCTAAACGTCTGGCGAGCAATCTGAAGGAAAAGTTTTCCAAAGTCCTAATGAGCGATAAGATTAAGAGAGATTATCGTATTTGTAGCGCTGCATGGTTAAAAAATGGTTTTAAAAATACAAACGACACGGATCGTGTGCGCAGACACCTGCGATGAGTCACGCGAGTCGCGAGGCACCAAAAATTCGTGACCCACGACGAAATGACAGTCAATAAGGCTGTGACGAGGCGATGACACATGACAAACAGATGAATGAGATATGGGCGACTCTCGAAAAGAATAAAACATCGATAATGGAAAGAAGAAAAATTGGAGCATTGTCGCGAGAGAGGCTTTGAGCTTCTATTAGAAATTCAATAATATGCCGCACGCGACCTGTTACACCACGAATATAACTTCAACTGCAACGTAAGCTCTGTGCACACATACGCATTTATTAAAAATGAAAAATACTCCGACGCTCGAATCGGTATATACATAAAAAAACCTGGACGACGCTTCATGATCACAGAGAATGCCGCGATGTTTGCCAAGAGTTTAGAAAAGTGGAAGAAAGAGAGAGAAGGAAAAAAAGAGTCGGCTGCGCGATAGCACCGCGTAGGAAACGGAAACTGGCGGAAACAAAGCCTCGGTAAACAGGGATCGTCGCGTTGTCGTTCTCATTTTATCGTCGTCTTCGTGTGGCACTGATGCGGCATGTCCGACGAAGCAGGCTGCTTCGTCGGCGCGTTCTATGGAAACTCTCTGGCACGCATGAAATATTTTTTTGTATATACTCCAAAGTAAATACCGATATCTTTCTCGCTCCATCTCTGTCTATGTGTTCTCGTGCGGCATCGGCAATATACGACGACGAGGAGAGAAAACAATTTCAAGATCAGCGGAAAAACTGGCAACGAAAATTGTCACATCGGCAAGTATTTCCGGTCACAAAGATCGCGATCGTTAGGGCAAAGGATCGCTGCACGAATCATTGATCATTTGTTCACCTTTGTCACCTCATTCCGCGAGATATTCTGAGCGCAGCTACACCCAGTTTAAGGGTGAGGAAAAAATAATCTTCTTGTTTCTTCATTCTCCTTATCTCAATGGGCTTTTGCTCTAAGTGGAAAGTTATACATTGAAATGAGTGATAAGAATTATCTTGGCGGTTTGTGTACCAAGGATCCGGATGGTAATATATATCGAAGGCCATATATTCGTGTAGCTCGCTGTCACTCAAACATGGACGTTTTTATCTTCACTTTACGTTTTTTCCCAAAACTCTGAAATTTCGGATTATTATCTTTTTGTTCGTCGACGTTCGCGAGGTGTTGGCTATCGTGAAATCTCTTGGTGCAGGATGGAGCTTTCGCACGTAAACATATAAATGTCGAACGGTCATTCCAGATTTTTCGATAATTTTTTGGTATCGATGTTTTTTTGCGGAGGAAAGTAATTGATCGAAATAATCATTGAGCCGGAGCATCCCGACAAACTTACGACGTAAATGCTTCAGGTCGAGCGTTAAATTTTCTTACGATCGGAGCTGTCAATGCGGATGAAGGAATTTTGACAATATTTCAATGGGAAGTACTGACTCCCATTACGAAGCAATTGTCGATGAATATTTAGTATTCTCGTTGATCGCGAGAGACGAGAAGAAAAACTATCGGAGGTATAAACTCGGAGCTACTATATAAAGTCACGATTGTACCGGATCTCATTGTATCGTTGGGCCTCGCAGCATGAGCTAAAAACCTACATATATATATATGAACAAAGTTATGCATATAAAAGAGTGAATCGTCGCCGAAGCGGCAGCAGCAGCAGCGGCAGCGACGAACCATTAAATTCATCGAGTCATTGGAATAGGTACGAGCATGCGGCGATACGAGAGGATCGATGATCGACGTACGCGGAGGAGAGAACCAAAGAGATCGCGGAGAGTCGATGAAAGAAAAAAATTGAAAGAAGAGGAAACAAAATGAATTCTCTCATAGCCTTAAGAAAAGCAGGAGGTCGCATGTCGCAGAGACATGTTCTCTAGCAGCCCGTGAGTATCGGTCGTCACCGAGACGCAGAAAGAGAGAACGAGATAAGAAGAAAGGAAAAATAGAGAGAGAGAGAGAGAGAGAGGGAGAAATAAGCGTACGGGGTAGGCGGGAACTTCTCTCGGCGTTCGCCACAACGATAATATCTGTCCCCCGCAACGTCGGCTTACATCAAAGCCAACAATTCTTATATGTATATATTTGTATGCATATACATATAGATAGATATTGGAGGAATAATATGCGCTTTTCTTGCTCACAATGAGGCAAAGAAAGAGACACGAGTCGTATAAGATACGGCGTATAGGCGCGGGGGAGAGGGTGGCTAACCCGGGAAGATTCAGCGCGAGACCGTATTGTCGGACCTAATGCCGCACCTTTGACGCTTTTGCATATCATATCTCGAAATGGGCATTGTGTGTGCTTTTGCCGCACGATGAAAACAAACGGAAATAAAAGCTTGTTAAATTAAAAGATCCTCGCTTTTTATTTTTCACGCTGTTCCTGCTTTTTTTATATTTGGCAAATTTGGCAGCAAATTTTCTGCGATCGCTTCGAAATGGTTGTGTCTGCATATTCCAAAGGCTATGCGGTCGATGGTGCTATTTCCTTTGATTTTCAACGAATGTCGCGAAACACGTGAAAATGATTTTGAAATTACGAAAATTTCGATTCATTCGTCACGTTTCCTTCGTCTCAGAATTTCGTTTCTTGGTAAACAAACATTTCAATTGTATCGAAGATTCTGAAAAAGTCATCAGCTAGAAACTAATAATTGTGTCGTTGCAATTACTTGACCTCGTATAGATTTTGTCGCGCTAATTCCGACGCACCTTTCAGTGACGATTGCAGCGATCGAGAAATCGTAACAGAGCTAAACGCGATCGTCTATTCAATTTGTAATTGCGCACGAATTAGCAGGCACAATAGACACGTTAATGGGTCGTGTGACAAAAAACGAAAGAGAAATGCGTGGGAAATTGAGGCTGGAATAAAAATTGCTCGAGGGAATTGAGCGGAGGGAAAAAATGAGGCGAACCCGAAAATTTAATCGGTACGTAGCAAAAAGGAAAAAGTTTTCGTGTCGAATTATTAATAATTGAAAAAAAAAATCGATCATTAACGAAAATTGAATCTCAGAAAAAAATTGAGTGGTGGAATAAAAATTGCTTCGAAATTCCAAACATATTTCAACCCCATTTTTCTCTCAATTAGCTCGACTTGATAAATCTTTCAATTTGGCATCCACAAGCTATTTTGATGTATGCGAAACACACGTTGGGCAATAAAAATAAAAATAAAAAAGCGATGAGAACGAGTTGCTCAACGATATAATCAGAGGAATACGAGATCCCGAGTAAGCAATCATTCATAAACGAAAGCCCCTCTTCTTCTCTCGAAAGCTGCTGTCTCCCACACTCCCCCGAGCATCAATCCGTTTTGCCTGGCGAATACACACAGCTATAAGACACTTCTCTCTCAAAAGTGTTCCAAGTCTCCGAGGTGTGTCTTGTACGAGGAATCTAATGTCAAAGAGTCCATTTTTTTAGGCCCTCAAATTATTATTTCTACTCCACGAAATAATGGAAATAAGATAAAAATCAAAAGGATCGGAATCGTTGAAATTTCGTAATGAGCGATCGAATGCCAATGAATTCTCTGAACGATGATTGATCCAAAAATCGAGTAACAATTCGGCGTCTCCGTCCAAGTTGACAAAAAGTTTGAAAATCTTTTTTTTTACGATGAAAAAAAGCTCCGGAAAAATATTTCTTTCCTGCTTTCGTATTTGGACGGAAAATTGATCGAAAAATAGATTTTAATTCAAAGTTTCCATTGAAGCTGACAAAAAATTTAAAAACCATTTTTTCTAACGATGAAAAAATGCTTCGGAAAAATATTCGTTCCTGCTTTTGTATTTCGACGGAAAATTGATCGAAAAATCGAGTTTAATTCAAAGTTTCCGTTGAAACTCAATCAACTTTAAAAAAAAAACATTTTTTTTACGATCGAAAAAAGTTTCAAAAAAATGTTTTTCGTAAGATTTGAATTTAGACAGAAAGATCGTCGTGAATTCGCCCATATACGGAGATGTATATAAATATAGATAAAAAGAGCGGCACAGCTTAAGAACCGAAGACTCGGTTATGTGCTCAAGCAATATTGCTGTGGCCGAGTTTATGCCGTTTCTCGCCTTAACTGGATTTACCGAGGACGTGATCTCTCTTCTCTCTCCCCCCGCTGGCTCTTTTGTTCTTTTTGCTCAAAGAGCACGCCCATGTTTGTCTCCGCTTTTGGCTGATGCCGAAATTTTCACGGAATAACAGAATACCGCACGCGTAACTCATCCTATCAACGTTCCGCGTATATACGAGGATATTTCTGGCCGAGTTTCATTTCGACAAAGTCCCATTTTTCGCGAAACCTTTATTTCCCATATTTTCGCAAAAAAAAAAAAAATTAAACAGCACTCGTCCCTAAAAAACTAAATGGGTGACTGATTTTTCGTAGAGCGTGAAAAATTAACGAAAAAAAAAACAAGAATCCATAAAACCCGACAAACAGTCCACGAGGCAAACTTTCAAATTCTGAAAATCAAAATTTTGGTAAAAAAAAACGGAAATTTAATTTGCTGTTGCGAATTATGCGAGACTTTCGAGTCCTGGGGCAAAGGTTTCGACTGTTTGGAATGAAAAAAACACGGAGACAACGATCATTTAACTATCTGTTTATTTACTGTTAATATTTTTATGTTCATCATGTATATATTTATATATTTATTATAATATTTATATATATATATATATATACTTTTATTCGTGGATTTTAAGCTATAATAACTTAGAGCTATATGCATCATATGTATAGTATGTATAATCGTGATTTCCACTGACAAGTGACCTAGACTTGGGTCTCTCTGAATCCTTAACGTAATTTTCTTTTTATTTAAACTTGATGTATACGATTTTGGTAGAATTTATATTCGCTTTTCGCATGCAATTACGAACAATGGGAAAGAAAAAAGCGAGTAAATTCCGAATTTAAAGAGTGGAGTCAGAAATTTATCAATTTTCTCTGCAATTGAGAATTCGTAAACCGAATGGTGACGCCTTCTAGCGGCAGAGTGAAAAAGTTCTCTCGGGTAGTTCACGATCGAGAACTTTACGGAGAGAAGAAAAAAAAAGAAAAAACAGAAAAAATGCAAAAACGAAAGCCATGAAGAGGTAAGGAGGGAATTCAGCGATTCTAAGTTTCAGTTGTTCTGTTCAATAGACTATTTACAGTGGAGGGGGGGGTGCGTACGATCGATTATTGTTTCTTTGCCGTTACCGATCGCCGCTAAAGTCTTTTTTCCGTAACAGCTTTATGAGCTCCCGAAAAATGTAGGATGGAGGGTGTTTTTTCTTGATTCTTGTGTGTGTGTGTGTGTTAAAATTATTTCCGGAACAAAACCGTATCTATTTACACGAAGGCGATAAAATACTCAAGGTCGTTATTTAGTCGCGGTTTGTTGTTGTTGTGTCGAGAGCCGGGGGGGATGGTGAATGGGGAATATTAATTTTGCTTGAGTTTGGCGAAATCAATTTCGGCGTAATTGAAAGCCTCGATAAGGGGGGTCGGGGAAAGCGGAGGTGGGGGGCCAACGACTTCGGGCAAATCGAGACTCGCGTAGTGGAGTATCGTCGCGCCTGGCTGAAGCTTTTCGTAGCCCTCGGAGTCGAGAGGACTCGGGGTCGGGGTTGGGGTTGTCGTGGGGGTTGTTCCACCGCTTTGATCCTCGTCGGTGACAAGACTCGAACTGTTTAGGCTTTTCGGTGTAGTTTGAATTATTTTGAAGCCAGCGGAAGGTGTGGGGCTGGTGTTGGGCGAAGGTTGAACGAGTTTGCTTTTGGCGACGCTGAGTTCGCACAGTCTTTTGGTGAGCGGGCTCGTGGGCATTTCCGCTTGTGAATTTAGTCCGAGACACGTAGTGGTGGTGGTGGTGGTCGTGGTCGTGGTTGTTGCGGTCGGCGCGATTCCCTGAGGGCCGTTGTTGGCATCGCAGTTATTAACGAGGCTCGTTTTGCTCGTGTGCGATGAGGAAGTGGACGGAAGATTAGTCTCGTCCTTGGGATAGCTCGCACGGGATGTTTTCATCTTGGAGAAGGTTATTTCAGCGCCACGTCTCTTGGTCACGGGGCTGTGAGAGAGTTCGTTGGATTGATTGGAGAGTCGAAAACACGAGATTATATTGTCGATAGGATTGACGGGAGTTTTTTCGCTCGAATTACTTTCCGGCTCTTTTGGGGAAGCGCTGGTGGCGGAGTGGCTCGAATTCCGATTGGTTTTCGTGCGCGAGAGGGTCAACTCGGCGAGTCGTTCGGTCAACGGACTTTGCGGTACTTCGTGCAAAGCGTTTACCGAGCTTGACGAGGACAACCGCGTAATATCGTCGCCGTGATTAGGCTGCGCGATTGACATTTGAAGGGAAGTTGTGCCGCTGCTTGTACCGGAAGTCGAAGGAATTCCGGGTGTCATAATCGCGTAATCGCAGGCCATTGCCCCCGCCGAGGAAGTCGTTAACGTTGCCGTTGACCCAATGGGCCCGTTATCCTCTTGATTTATCGCCGTTATCGAAGCAGGAGCTTTGAACGGTTTTATCGGAGATTGCGGACTGTTCAAGGAAAAAGGAAATATCGTTGCGTTCGAACCTGTGGGTGTAGCCCTCGGAGGTGAGACCGGAGTGCTGGCCAAACTCTCCGACGTCGGACTTCCGTTTAGCGGCAAAAAGCTCGGAATTTTCATAGTTTTGCTCGTCACTTGAATCGCGATCGGTTTCGATCGTTGCGACTTTTCCGAACGACTGCCAGGATTTTGCCTGCGTGTCCTCGTGCGAGTCGAACCGGTTGAGCCTGAGCCTGCCGAACCAGCGCTTCCCAAATTCATGTTTATGTACTCTTGCTCGAGACTCGGACGCGACTTGAAAGACATTTCGACGTAGCCTTCGGGAGGTCGTCGAGGTTGAGGTAAATCCACAGGTGCGGTCCTCGTTCCACCTGTCGCAAGGAATAAACAATTAATTTTGCTGTTGAGAAATTAAAAAACAAAACAACAAAAGATTTGCGACAAGAATTTTTCTTCCCGATGAAAATTTCGATTCTAAATACAAAGATTGCCGAAGGTATCAAAACTTGAATATAATAAGAACGATAATTTCGAAATATCGTCAAGTTTAGAGTTTCAATGAAAACCTAACGAAAAAGTTTCACAATTGTCAACCAACAGCCGAATAATACTTTTGAAAATTTGCAATGGATTGGCACGAACAGTCCACACGCTTAACGTAAAGTATTAACCCTCCGTAGACACACAGAAAACAAAATTTTGTTGGAAAATATCGATATTTTGTTCGATACGTTCGACTAAACGTTTTTTTGAATAATCCTAAAAATTGTGTCATCGCAGCAAGAAATATTCTAGAAAGTCTCTTCGGAAGCAAATTTTTGTCGTTCCAATCGTAAATTTTCCTGACTATTCCATTGAAAGCCAAATATTCTGCCAAAATAACGAAAATTTTGAAATTATCGAAAAACATTCAGTTGGCCGTGTTCAACGAAATATCGACGATTTTCTACAAAATTTTGTTGGAAAATATCGATATTTTGTTCGATACGTTCGACTAAACGTTTTTTTGAATAATCCTAAAAATTGTGTCATCGCAGCAAGAAATATTCTAGAAAGTCTCTTCGGAAGCAAATTTTTGTCGTTCCAATCCTAAATTTTCCTGACTATTCCATTGGAAGCCAAATATTCTGCCAAAATAACGAAAATTTTGAAAATATCGAAAAATATTCAGTTGGCCGTGTTTAACGAAATATCGACGATTTTCTACAAAATTTTATTCCCAGTGCACACATGGGTCTGGTATGTCCAGTCCATTAAACGAATGGCTAGAATTTTTCGTTTTTCGTATCGATTGCCATTAAATAACAAATAATAAAAAAAAAATTTCAAAACTTCGAGTACGGTAAAAAAAACGGTAGGACGCCGCAGACCCATGTGTGTCTAGGGAGGCGCGGAAAATTGTATCGTGACTACGGAGGGTTAAAAAATAAAAATGACAAGATTATTGACCTGGTGGTCCATTCATCTGCATATAATCATCCTGCATGGGGGAGGGCGCTTGTTTAGGACTAGTGCCAGCTCTGGACCAATCCTCGATGGACCTTTCCATTCTCATATAAGCGCCCTCAGTTTCCTCGACCGGTTTGAGCGTTTTGATAACCGGTTTGTGAACGATGAGGGAGACGGATGTCGTGGCTTGATTATGATTGTGATTGGCAGTGCTCGTATTGTTGTTGTTATTGTTGTTGTTGGTGTTGTTGTTGTTGTGGCTGCTGTTGTTGTTGTTGTTGTTACGATTAATCTGCAAGAGAGAAAAAAATTAATTAGAGAGATTGAGGGGATGAGCGGGTGAGAAAGTGGAGCCGCCGACAGTTAACACTTCGTCTGTAAATCTGGGTCATTCGTGTCCGGGCAAATATGACACGAAAAAAATTATTTTCCTTCAATTTCGCAATTGAAATTCCAAGCTGCCAATCTCGACCAGAATTCTGCATTTTTCAGAATTTTTGGAACGCAATATCACGCTGAGAAAACCGTGTCTCCAGGTTTAGAGACGGAAGCTGCGAAAAAACGTTTACAGACGAAGTTTTAAAGCAATTTTCGAAATTGAATTTTTCTAAAACAGTTTCACCAACAGAAAAAAGCCCCTGTCAGCGCATTTTTGACAGAGCCTTTTTTTTATCGGTCAAACGACTTGGAATAATTTTAATTTCGAAAATTCGAAGTGACTGATCGATCGTCTTGAGTTCAGGAGGAAGAACGAGACGGAATAATGCCAACCTTATTAATGCCACTCATATCGACGTAAGGGGCAGTGACAGTGGTAGCTGTGGGTATAGTCGAAGTTGAAGAGTGCGGCTGTCCAGGTGACATGTCAACGTAGGAACTGGTATCCGTGGCAGTGGAGTAAGATTGTGAGTGCGAGCAGGAAGAAGAAGGCGGTGAATGAACGGTAGTTTCTTCGCTTGGATTTGGTCTCGTGAAATCAAGTTCCATGAGGTCTTCCATTCGTTCGGAGGTGACGGAACATCCAGAATTGTGACCCCAGGAGCTCGACAACAGAGGGGCCGAATTGGATTTGTTAGAATTGGAACAATCGGTGATACCGGGTGGGAGCCTTGCTGCGAAGACACTGGCGAGACGACCAATGATTTCGGGCCTTTTAGAACGACTGCCAACGGAAAAGGCTCGCACTCTGCTCGATTCTTGTTGCGCAATGTCGAAACGATTCTTACGATGCCTGCTGGCAGGTTCCGGCCTCGATCCAACCGAATACGCGCGGGTCGGTCGAGCTGAATTCTCTTCGCCCGTCGCTAAATAACTCGTCACCTTGTCCAAATGATACTCCGAAAAACGTAAATCCGTGCTCGGTGTACCGGAGGTTACGGAACATGAACTACCACCGTGCTGCGACATGTCATCCGGAAAGTGGCCGTTGTGGTTGTGGTGACAACTGTTGGACGGATCCATGTCGACGTAACCGTCGTCACCCATCGGCGCCATTGGCACGTAACCATCCGGCAAAGTCATCTCCTCCACCAAAGAAGATGCGCGCGAGTGACTGTGCTGCTGCTGCTGTTGTTGTTGCTGCTGTTGCTGCTGCACCGCACCCGTTGCCGGACTCATCGGCATATAAGCTGATGCGCTGCCGCGACCCGGACTCGAACCGCACGGACTGTACATTTCGACGTAGGAACTCTGCTGCAATGTCAATTTGTTTACTCAATTATTCGTCAATCGCTCATCTCGTTAGATCTGATCATTTGCCGTCAACTTTTTTCCATCATTTATTTTATTTAATTCATTAATTAATTAACTAAAATATTTCATTAATTAATTAATTGTTAATATATTTATTTAATTAATTATTTGTTAATATATTTATTTAATTAATTGATTGTTAATATATTTATTTAATAAATTAATTGTTAATATATTTATTTAATTAATTAATTAAAATATATTCAATTAATGAATATCAATTTTTTTTAATTGAAAGTAGACGAATAATTAATTTTATTAATTTTTTAATTAATTTTTTTTTAAATTTATTATTTAATTAATTTTTAATTTAATTGATTTAATTTATTTATTTAATTAATTTTAATTAATTTTATTAATTTT
>JBAJMU010000004.1:12438297-12450941 GCA_037952995.1 Hyposoter didymator | reverse complement strand
AAGACTTACAGCACCGGGAATCGAACCCGGGTCCTCCCGGTACTCCGGTTAAGAAGCTAGCACGCTAGCCACCAGACCAGAGCACCGGTCAATTATTAATATATTTATTTAATTGATTATTTAATTATTAATATATTTATTTAATTAATTAATTAATTAAAATATGTTCAATTAATTAATGTCAATTTTCTTAATTGAAAGTAGACGAATAATTAAAATGATTTAATTTATTAATTAACTAATAAATTGATTAATTAATTCAAGTTTATTCGATTAATTAATTAATTCAAATATTTTCAATTAATTAATATCAATTTTAAAAATTTTAAACAAATTTAAAAATTGAAAGTAAATGAATAATTAGCGGTCCCGAAAAATTTGAGCGTGCAAACTTTGCAGTGAATTTCGCGTCAGAAACGATGTTTCAAAGTGTTGAGAGAAAAGCTATTTTCCGTGTTGCCAGAAATGAGACTTCTGTAGCGGGTCACAGGGACCCAAGTGTAGTTACTGAAGCGCGAATAACGCTGGAGACTTAATTTTTCAACAAACCTGGGAAGGAGAGTGCGATTTGAAGTTTGGGGAGTATTTGTGTTGCGGATGAGCTCCGGACCAGGGGGCATAGTCGTCGGAATTTTCCTCGAGGATAACAGGCTCGTCAGGGGTCAATGAGTGACCGTATCTCGATGAGGTAGTTCCCTCCTCGAGGATGTTTTCGGTGCCGTCGTCCATGGAGAGCGACGAGCCTGCTGAGTCGGTCGAACACGCGCCGGAAGCAGGACTAATAGGCATCGACGATACCGGCGGTGAGTACGACAATCCTCGGCCGTACATGGAGTGAGGCCGAGGAACGTGTGGCGCCAGGTGACCGTTCCTGGGATGTCCGAGAACTACGGGTGTCGGATGTCCTTCGCTGGTTGTTCGAGCCCTCGAAGGTAAGCTGTCGCACCTGTCGCGTCCAGTGGCGCCTGAAAAATCGAACATTGCAAGAAAATTACGGCGAGTCCGAGAAAAATGGAAGAAAACGAAAGAAAAAGTAAAAATTTGAAAGGATTTTTTGGTCGTAGGTTGAAAGGTCGTTTTTTAAAAATGCCTAAAACTTGTTCGAACTTCAAACCTGTTTCACAATCTTTTCTCTCATCTAAACCAGTTTCCCATCGACTTATGGGCAATGGTAAGATTTTCATGTGTTGCTGTAAAGAAACGTTGATACGAACGACAAATGAATTTCAAACAGAAACAAAGACGTGAAAAGAACATTTGAACGAACGAACCAACGAACGAGCGACGTCAAACAGAAATGAAAAAAATGTTTTTCCTCCTTTTTCGAAAGTGAAACATTTTGCCGTTCTCGCATCGTCGCTTATCGGCATTTTTGCAACGACCTAAAGACCAACAACACAAACGGCAACACAGTTTTAAAGGCAGCGAAAAAGTACCAACAAAATAAAGAAAACAAAACAGATGAAACGATTAATTGGCAACAGAGTAAATTCATAAAAGCCGAAAAACGTCCCAGCATACCATCAGAACAGCTCGGTTAGTTTTTTCCATATTAACACACACAGTATAGTTCATTTTTCAATAGTTTATCATTCGGATCCTGGGGATCAGAGGGCGCTGAAAACGAGCAAGAGCGAAAATCATGGCGCCGTTGATAGTGGGAGTTTGTAATAAACTATGAAACCGAGGGCAGCAATTTCCATTTTGTAATGAACAAGCAAACAATTTTGTACGGAGAAAAAGCAATTTTCACCAGCAGATGACGCCACGTGCCAGCGAATACGTACCAGGCAAAGTACAGCCTTGACGAAATATTGACAAACACCTTGACGCGCACACACACGGACGGACATTGGTGTAAATAATGAGTTTTGGTCGGTTCCAGCATCGTGATTGGATCCGTACGTAGAGCGGAGAGTAACTTGCGTAGAATCGAAGCAAAAGTCCCGAAAGCTTCATCACGCGCCATGCGAGGACAGGAAAGGTAACGAAAGATCGAGAAAGCAAAACATCTTTCTCCCCGCCAAAACGGAAGAGAAAAGAGAGAGAGAGAGCAGTGTTTTTCGTGCAGTTTCGTAAATTCTTACGAAATCTCGATCGAAGCATAAAATGGAGAAGAAAAGGCACAGCAGCGGCGCGACCGCCAAGTCGAGAGAGAAAAGCAAGATTCGTCTCCCTCCCTGATTCGTACAAGTGCCTGGCAAGCGCGCAACTCGTACGTATTAGAAAAGTCTGCGTTTTGTTTTCGTTGCGTGCGTTAAACGATTTGTTTAGTCGAGTGTTGGAGGTTTAGAGAAAATTTCAAATAAAATAAAGGGAGAAAAAAATAAAAGATGAATAAGTGAGGGTCACTTTTTCGCGTTGATATTGAAAGGTGGAAAAAAATAAAAGAGGAATCGTTCCAACTGAAATACATACAGCGTAAAACTGATCTTTTGGATGATTGCGTTTGATTGACTACAACGGCAGCTAACGGCAGCGACAGAGTTCTCTGGTGGGATTTTGTCGCTGCTTTCGCCGTTTTTAGCGCCGTCGTTGATGCCGTTGTCGTTGTCGCTGTACTTGTTGGTGTTGTTATCATTGTGATTGGAAATACGGATTGGGAATTGTTTGTGATTTGGGGATGACTCGCTACCGAATGACGCCGCCTTTTTGCAGTGGCGGCGCCGCCGCCGCCGCTGCTGCTGTTGCCACCACCGCCGCCGGTGACGACGATCACGCTCTCGCTGCAAACCGCATTAGCTCCCAATTTTCCAGTACCGCGAACAGCTGCAAACCATTCACCAGGCTCTCCATTGTAGCTCATTAAATCTAACCGCTTCCGATTATTTATCGACCTCCAACATTCATCACCCCCAAACAACATACAAACCAAAATAACGGAAGCAAAAGTTCTGTTTTCTGCCAAAGGGGAGAAGGCATTTCAAAAGTTCATCAAGGATATCGCGATGTCGCCATAGTTTGCAATTAAAACATTCGAGCTGCTTTGCTAATGCGACAATTCGGTTGACACAATTCCACTTAACATTCAGACCGATTAACTCCATTCCAAAAAGTTTTTGTCCATCGCCACTGAACCAAAGTCGAGCGATTGAAAAGCATTATGAATGAAATTCATGGGATTATTCATTTTATACGATGTAGCAGTTCGCATCGTTGCAATGCAACGAAAACTGTTCAATTTTTATACCAGAGCGTAAAATTTTCATACAATCGAATTGAAAAACTGAATCTACTAGAAAAATTCCAACGATCGTATTAATTGTCAAAATAATGAATAAATATTATTTTTCTTTCAATTCCAACGATGCAAACTCCTCAGAATCTCCAACACGAAACTTTTCATCCATATTTTTAATCGCTCTGTCTCACCTTGACGGAAATGGAGTTAATTGAACATTCAACACGACACAATATGGTTCGGAAATGATACCATCGAGTTTCTGGTTATGACGTGAACGGAGAAAATCATACTTTGAACTGTGACTGCTCGCACTATGAGACTTTTTCTCACGCTGCTATTAAAACGACAATTCCTCGAAAATTTCAAGTCACACAGACGTCAGAATATTTTTCTCAGTTTCTCTTTCGCTTGAAATCGTTCTTTTTATCGTTTTAAGGTATAACTATCGCAGAATGGGTTGATTTAGAATTTTCTTGAAATTTAGTGTAAATATTCTTGACATTAAAACGAACAACTTTCCTATGAGACGAAACATTTTCTGCCGTCTAGAATTTGAGATATTTCATTTCCAATTTTATATTTTTCCCATCTAAACGCATGTAAATTCAAGTCGCGTTTCTTTTGTTTTTTCTTGCAACTTTTTTAACGAAACGTCACTTCAATTTACATGCGTTTAGATGGGAAAAATATAAAATTGGAAATGAAATATCTCAAATTCTAGACGGCAGAAAATGTTTCGTCTCATAGGAAAGTTGTTCGTTTTAATGTCAAGAATATTTACACTAAATTTCAAGAAAATCCTAAATCAACCCATTCTGCGATAGTTATACCTTAAGCAAATCTGAGAAAATATCGCATGGCACGACCAACGTTCAAAACGTACGTCGCGCGACCATTGACGAATAAGATGATGTAGCAGTCTCGCGGTCGGTAAAAACACGATCTCCGCGTTGGTAAACGATAAAAAATAAAAATCGAACGCTCCTTTTTTCTTTTCAAGAAATATTCAACGAGGCAAGCGAAAACATACGTTTTCGGGACCTTTCTCGGACCCATGCGTTACCTGACCGGTTGTTGGATCACCTTAAACGTATGCTCGGGAACGATACATTCTTTGAAATTCTAGAAAGCACCAGAATGAAGTGAAATATTCCCAAAGGTTCGAGCTCACGTTGCAGAATGTCAACAAATTTCCAAAATAATCCAACAGGCTCGTGGAACTGTGTTGGAGAAAAATTACTGAAGGCAATGTTGCAAATTATTCGAGGGAAAATCCCGTCCAAGACGTTCTCGATAGAAAAAGATTTTTCGTCTGCAAATGTAAGTCAGAAAAAATAAATGTGCACTTCTTTCGAGCCAGTTGGAAAATCTGGAGGATTTCGTTTCCATGAGAAACGAAAATGTCGGAATTTATTGAAAACTCGTTAATGAATTCGTGGTCGAAATTCATTCCGAGAGTTTGATAAATGTGTCAGAAGCGGTGTGTGGAAAAAGCAATGAAAAAAGTAGCAACAGAGACGAAATGAATTTAGCCAGACCCGGAAACGAGGGAATTCCGAGCTGACTGTAACGACGAATATTTTCCCAAGACAAACGTACAAGAGATTCTAGAAAGAGCGAGTATGAGTCAGAAGCACGAAAAGAGATGAAAAATGGCGTATGAATGGGTGATGAAGAGATTGTGTGAAAAACATACAACTTTGTAGGAGGATGAAAAAGTAGAAGAATTTTAAAAAGCCTTCCGAACCAGGTGTCGCATCAGCGATTCCAATTGCAAGGAAAAAGCGAGGCTCCCGGTTCTTTATTTCGATCGAGAATAAGGTGAGGCTGTGAAAGGTCAAACGATACGAAAGAGCGAGAGCAAGAGAGAAAGAGAGAGAGAATCTTCATATAATAATACAGGAAGCGTAACAAGACTACTGTGATAGAGAACAGACCCGTAAGTGTATTTGAGGAGGAGGTACTCTGTGATTGGCTACACTGTGAGGGGGCGGATGCAGTGATGTTTTGCTCCCGCAATGGATCCATTTGTTCCTTGGTGTTCCTCTGTTCCTCTGTAAAGCCCGCAACCCACGTGTGTTATACTTCCTACATACGAGTAATCGCGGAGATTTTCTTTCGCGAGGTCGTGTGGACTAGCGTAAACAACACGTGTGCTAATGAGACTCGAATAACGAGGGAACGAACAAAAATGGGTGAAAAAAACGAAAAANAAAAAAAAAAACAGAACAAAAAAAAAAAGAATTGATTGCAACGAAGGAAAAGAGAGAACGAACTAGAGGGAAAACGGTAGAAAAATGTTCAAGTGCGGTATCTAATCGTGGTGAGCGATTAGCAGCTGTGTTTGGATTCTCCTTGGAATAGTAGTTCGTTTATGAAATATAATGAAGTAGATGGAAATTGTGTTGCGTCACGAGGAGGAGCAATCGTTAGGCCTTTTAAAACAATGAATCATTGACGCACGGATTTTTCAGTCTTTTCCTATAATTTTCTCGTCCGTTAAATCGAAAGCCACACTCTGATGTAAACAGACTCGGCGTGACTCATNNNNCCGAGTCACGCCGGATCAATCAATTAGCGGAATTAGTGGGACTTTTTCGTTTGAAAGAAAGAAAAAGAAAAAAAAAACAATTGCGATGAAAAAATGGGCAACTCTCTCGCCGTCTTACGCAGTTGGTCAGACTATTTTTTACGCTTTTTTCGTTATCGCTCGCCACGTGTCCTCGCTCGCGTCACTCTTTTACGCTCTGCGAAAGAAGGCTCGATAAATTTGTCTCCTTCGAGCGAGCGAGTGCGACAGTTTCGAGCATTGACACGGAAAATGAATTTTCGTTCAATTGAGTAAAAGGCGAATTTTCACTTTTTTTTTTTTCATCGACATTCCTCCCGCCTCTCGCTTTGCCAAGGCTCTCACTATTTTTTGGGACTTCTTACCGAGCGGTGAATAACCGTGCAGCTTGGCGCCTGTGTGTCTTCGCTGCAATACCGATATCGGCTTGCTCGCCTCGTTCGCCGATGAACTTCGACCTCTCTGACGTGGACCAACGTCATCCTTGCTCGAATTACTTCCGGTGACTATCGTCGGGTTATTAGTACTGCTGCTACTCATCGCACTCAATATCGCCGAATGCATGTTGTACGCGATGTTATTGTCCTCCGCCTCCATCCACAAATCACCGCCTCCCGTTACTGCCGATCTACCCACTTCCATGTAGAATATTCGATCCATGTAACCGCATCGGCGTATAGACACCAACTGTAAATTGCAATTTGATATTAAAGCAAAAAGACTTGCCATAAGTTCGATCGATGCAACAGCAAGGCCTCGGAACTCATTGAACTTTGAGTTACGCAGCTCAGAAGCCTCGGACTTGTCGAGCTGATGAGTTTGATAAAAAATTTCAAAGTCTCTCGAAGATTGCGGAATATTTTAAAACTTTCTCAAGATTCTCGAATTTTCTGGAACTTGGGGCAATCGAGATTCCGACTCTCCATCTTTCTCGAGCAAACATTACGAGGAATTCATCGTTTCCCGAAATAAAACATTCCAGAGTATATTCAGATAAGATTTTCATGCAACTACTTTTTCGTGTTGATTCTTCGACCCCAGGGAATCTTGGAAACCATTAAAATTTTAACCGTGTGACCTGTCGAGGGTCCCGCTACTTACTCTGGAAACGTCGCTCGCCCCATGACAATTTTTGCAACTCAAAGTGTTCGATTCCATAGGGAATGTTTTTTTTTCTTTCGACTCGTAATTTCGTTTGTTTTCGTTAATGTCTCGATTGTTTATCAGAAAATGGGAAAAGTTCGACGATCGGCTCGGCGCTTTTATTTGAATGCGAGAAACTCTCATAGCGCGACCGATCGTCGGGTTAAAATTTCGTTGCCTTCGAATTATTTGAAAAAATCAAAAAATTGTTAATAATTACGAAGAATTTGTTAACGAGAGTTGACAATTATTGGCAACGACGAAAAATTAGTTGTCAATGATTATTTAAATATTTTTCAGTCACCAACTTGTTTGTTCGAATGAATTCGATTGATGTACGAGGAACCAATGATTTATCGAGTATTTTTCATTCACTTTTTGGAATAATTTGTTTGTTTTTTTCCCCAAATGTGGTTGATGCATCGATATTCGCTGTGCATGTTTGTAAATGTTTATAATTACCGAAAACTCGATGAAATCCGAATGGTCGCCGACCTTGACGAGACTGAGAGTCCGATCAGTCAAGCAAAGTCTGTAAAGGCCGTGAATGTTCTTTCGCTCGCCGAGACCTTTTTTCTGCATCGTCACTTGCCACACGTGCTCTGAGAAAAATGAAACAAAAGCGAATAACAATATTGTGTGAGTGATTATAATTGGTGCTCGGTACGAGGAGTGACTGAGTTATGAATCGAGTTGTAAGTGAGCGAATGAACAAAAGGAAATGGAAACGGGAAGAATTGACCCAGATTTACCGGACGAGGGTTTAAGGTGATTCGTCGGACAGTGAAAATGGTGAAATGCGTTCAAGAGACATGATTGCGGAAAATAACGTTTTTCTCGAAAATATGGAGCGTTTTCGAAAAAAATAAAAATCTCGTTTTTCCTGGCGCTCTCTCTCTCGGACTCGCGTGCATCCGAGGGAACACCTTGGAGCAGGATTAAGGGCAGCGTGCCTGACAAGTCAGCATGAAGCTAATATCGACGGTTGTATTTTTAGATAAACCGGAAGTGGGACAGAGGAAATACGAAAATAGTGTTTACCGAAGGTCGGTCTGGGTTGCTCGCCATCCGGTACATCGCCAGAGAGGAGCAACATCGCGTTGAGCCATTGTTCGAGTTCGCGTTCGTTGTCGAGTATGAGAGAGAAGCATTCGTCCTTGGTGTAGAGGGCAATAACATGAGTGTGTTTGGTATCGACTCGTCGATTGATGTTGAAGCAGCTCCGCATGGAAATGGATCTTTTGGGTGGTTGTCGATTGTCGAATTTCTTTTTGCTGTCGTAATACTCGAGACAGGCAGGATGTCCGGGTGCATCGCCCCTCAGTACGAAAAACTTTTTCTTGAGGGTTTTGAATTTGCGAAGATGCCCAGAGCGTACGACGGGTCCCCCCGAAAATGGAACTTGTCCACGGCTGTTGGACGACATGACAACCGACGTAAGAAAGCACGTGGTTGCAAATTTGTCGCCTACGCTCACGAGAAAGCCGCGTAGTGGCTGTTCACATGGCAGCGACACCGCCGAGTCACCCGAAGTAGCCAGCCTTGATGATCACTCGTACCGAGGCATAAATGGCAAAAGAGCAACAATTCCCGCGCGAGCGAAAACCCAAAGGCGCCCCGAACACAAAAATAAACCAAGTTTGCCAAAATTTTCCGAGAGCAATCAAGCTGGAAATCCGAAAGACGATAAAAGTTTTGAATTTCGAAAAAACCGAGATTTCGCTTAATAATAAGCAAAAAGTTGTTCCTCTTGTCTCGAAAATTCACTATTTGTGCGTAATATTTTCAACGATCAGTCTTTCTCACTAGAAACCAAAGAATCTCGAGTTTTGTTTTTCCCACTATTTGCGTCTTTTCTTAGACGTATTATCGTTATTATTATTATTTTTATTTGAGCTCGCACGCGCAACGTGGTGTTATTGTTTTTGTCCGTTTGGACTTACGAGCCAAGCGTTGCGTCTCTCTTGCTCGTGGACGTACAGGGCTATATAAGCCGTCAATGGCGGCCTCGGTGGTTCATTCGTCGCGTGTACGTCGTACGCGCAAGGTCGACTAGGAAAATACACATGATCGAGAAAAACGTTAATTTTTCAGTATTGACAACGTCGTACGAGGAGTAATGACGTATATTTCTGTTTGACGAACACGAAACGACTGGTCACTCGAAAAAAATTGGGCATGTAGTTATTTAATCCTCGTGAGTGATCGCCCTCAATTTCACTTTTATTTTTATGTTATCGTCGAGCTGAGTCGTACTAGAAAAACAAGACTCTAAGGGCGCGTAGTATTTCTAAGCTCCCCACCCTCTTCTGTCTCTTTTTCGCTCTCTCTCTGTCTTTCGTTCTCAACTTTCACTGCCCTCGCGTCATTCGCGTCGCACTGTTTGTATATCCGTCCTTGTTCCTCCGCTCAACGGTACTTGGGGCGTGAGGAGGGGGAAACGCGCGCGATGCGCCGTAGTACGAGTGCGCTTGTACTAGGAATGCACTAAGGGTGTTTCTGCTCTGTCTCCCTTCCACCCTTGACACTCTTTCGGGTCAAGATATATATGTATACACACACATATATATATATGTATATAAACGACGTTTTTTTCGCCCTGATTCCTAATATATCAATTCTTTCCCCGTATCTGCGTCGTTTTCCCGATCGTTCCACGAGTCAAATTCCGTAATTCGTCATCGTCCTAATTCCCAGAATCGGACGTTTTTTTGTTATTATTTATTGATTTTGATATTTATAACAATATGTATTATCGTTTTTTTTTTTTTTTCACGTAAAATGTTGTTTTTTCGAAAATACGTATACGTGTATTTGTATACGTGTGTTTATTAATATATTTTTGTCCCGTAAGGTCACAGTGGGCGCTTTATAATCTTCGTATTGTATTTATCGGCCTTGGTGTCGTATTGTTGTTGTTGTTTGTTTGTTTTTCGATTGATTAAACGTTTTTTTTCTCGGTAGCCGCGTGTCACGGAGAACTTACAGGACGCGCTTCGTCTGAAGAGAACCTGCACGCGCACCGATACACACAGGCGTAAATACGCACTAGGGGGCGTAAGCATGGGTTTGTATTTCGTCCGTCTCTCTCTCTCTCTCTCTCTCTCTGCGCCTCCCGATCCCAGTTTTTCTCTCGCTCGTATACACCTGTATAGATATTATGGCAACGTTTGACTTTATAACGTTCTCACGGGACTAAAAACACAGGGAAAGAATGTACACGCAGAGACAGGTTCGCACGTATCACAAATATATATCAGCCCCGAGGATTTTTGGCTTTTGCAGGGGATCCGCTCACAGGTGGGCGTGTTTTTATATTTCTTGCTTCGGTGACACGTTTTTGTTATTTCTCCTCGTACATGAATTCCTTTATTTTTCACCGTTTATTACAATTGTTTTGGTTTGCCCTCGTGGAGGAACGACCGTGAGAGAAACAATACTCTCTCGATCGTAGACGTAACGAGAAATGCGAGAAAGAGAGAGAGGGATAGTCGGAAGGAGGGAGGAAGAGGAGGGGGGGAGGGAGGGGAGAAAAACGTAACAAGAAAACAAACTCGCGTGGAATTTCTTCGATAGTGGTGTGTGCGGCGCACGGTGGAACTTGGGGAGGGGAGCGACTCAGGGTCGATGGCCAATTGGTCAGAGTGACACCTTGTGTCGATTTTCTCTCTTATTTTTCATTTTATTTCTCTTCCTTCTTCCCCTTGTTGTTATTATTCTGCTTCTTCTTTAGCCACTCGGAAACTTCTGCTCTCTACAGTTTTTCAGCGTCGTACGTAGTTCGCAGTACCATGCGGTCCGAACGATAAACGCGCACTTTTTTTAAATTCGACGTGTCTTTATTTATTTTTTCATTTTCCCGTCTTCTCCTTCCCTCTCTCTCTCTCTCTCTTTCTTTTTTGCCTCGTGCGTTTCTTATGGCTCATCCAAAACGTAAGGGAAAAAGAGGATGCGCAACTAAATAATTGTATATCCGAAGAAAAGTATGGCGGGAGGAGCGGCTGAGGTGGGAGCGCGAGAGAGAGAGAGAATTTGGTAAAAAAAGATGGAAGGGGGAATAAGGAGGACTAAGAAGGGTGGCGAGGCAGGGTGAAAGTAAAAACGGTAAAGAAAACAACACACGAAAAGGAAAAGAGGGGCAGAGAGGTATGGAAAGGAGTGAGGGAAGGGAGACACGCCGCAGCAGCGTTCCAGCCTCCGCCGCAGCGCTCTCTTACTCCCCCACTTTTTGTTGGAAGGATGCGCGCATGCGCAAGCCCGTCACCCTCCTGTTTATTTATTACACTCGGTAAACTCGTAGCGCTGTATTATTGTTGTCGTTGTGTTGTTATTCAGTTGTTTTTATGCTTTTTTTTCCGGTTCTCCTGTCGGTGTCTGTTTCGCAATATTTAGAAATGTATTTTCCAGAGAATTTCGAACGAGGAATCGAAAACTACAAATTTTGAAATTTTGTCGTTCGATTTTCCCGCGTGAATGTCGATACTCCTTTTTTTTTCTTCTTTAAAAATTTTTTTTTATCTTTTCGTCACGTTATTTATTTTCCACGATAAAAATACGACAAATACGCATTTGCCCCCCTGGCGGAGAGTCTCGAGTAACTTCTTACACACGCGCCAACTCCGCTGCTGCTTCGTTTTCCTTCGCTCTCTCTTTCTCTCTTCCCCCCCTCCCCCTCCCCCGTGTACAATCCCTCGTAGCGCACTTGCGAACGAGAAGAAACGGAAGAAAAAAACACACACACAGAGACACGCGCGCGCAACACCCCGAAGGAGATTTTTCTACTCGGCGAAACAACGGAGACTAAACTCGGGATTCCAAACGATCGGAAAATTCGCGGCACACGGAAGAGTGGGGAAGAATTTGGTTGTTGTTTTCTCGTTCAAATGCAAGTTCCACCCGTCGTGTGAAATATTGCGACGACACGCAGAGACCCACCGACACAAACACACATACACAGCCTCGAGTGCGGCGCAGCACACACACACATACACGTACACACGATCAGCACTAACACCGACAAACACGCGCGCGCAACGAGAAGGCGTGTGCGAGCGGTCGTCACGTTGTTCTTCTTTTTATATTTTATTCTTCACCCCCTTTTCGTCATCTGTATCCTATTTCGCACTATTTTTTTTCCTTTTTTCTATTTTTCTTTCTCACTTTCGACGACACATTTGTTGGGTTCGTTGCACGTTTGGCACGTTGAAAACTTAATAAACGCGCGTCAATCTTTGAAATATTTACCTTGTTGAATTAAAACAACAATTTGAAAAATATCGTTTAAATAACTTTCGAGCACGCTATTTATTAATGAGAAATTTAGATTTTTACGAGCGTGAGACGTAAAAATGTAGACAGAAAGTCACACGCGCCGTACGTAAGGAACTGGCTCTCGTGTCCATCTTGGAAAGGTCATGTGTGTATGGTAAAAGCTCCGCAGTTGTAAACAAGTTATGCGCATGCGTCAACTCTCCGTATACACATGCTTGTGTGTGCACGACAGTATTATTATATATGTATGTATACATTCGTAAATATATGTATATATGGCTACAGACTCTATGTGCATATATACGTAGAAAACGTAGATGGGGCGTCGCGACGCCCATCTGGCGCGGTACTGCGCAGACTTCGTCACCGATCTAAACATTGCCTTGTGGTGTTCTCGGACGTTCTTTTCTCAGAAATACTCAAAAACAACTATACCCATGCGTACCATTTTTCTCAAACCATTTCGCCCCCCCCCCT
>JBAJMU010000004.1:12399482-12435215 GCA_037952995.1 Hyposoter didymator | reverse complement strand
TTTTTTTTTTTTTTTTTTAGAAATAATTGAAATTCTCACCAACATGGCTAGAAGCCGAGTGTTGATGCGTTTCTGGACGACGATGACTGTGAGTTTCGGCTTGTACGTTTCGTCAATCGATGAAAAAGCATCCAACAATTGTTTGACTTCGTAGTTAGCCACTGTGTCGAGCTGTCCATCGCCGACTCCGTCGCGATAAATAAATATTCTATCGGGATTGCATCCATTGATCTTGCAGAGAAAATAGAAGAAGGAAAAATACGTCATGAACGGGGAAAAGCACGAAAATGTGAAAATGGCCGTTTTTCGACCGAATCGACAACTTTTTTTCGAAAGGCTTGTTTCTTTTTTTGTGACAGAACATTCTTGGGGTGAAAACGACCCAGTATGCACTCGGAGGGCGAAAAAAATAGAGACAAAATTGAAGAAAGCGAATTTCGATAACGAATGAATTTTTTGAATGTATTTTTTGATGTTTTTAAAATTCGATGGGAATTACCGTGCTGTAGGCTTTGATCGATGCAATGAGACACGTTTTCAGCAAGTCGACCAGCTCCTGATTCGGTCGTTGAAGGCAAATCCGACTGTACCACGAAGTCAACGCTTTGTCTGTACTGGCAACGAAAGCAGCGACACTGCCTTTCGATTTTTCTCCTGGCCCAGCATGATAGACATCGATACCGCAAATCATGCAGTTTTTCTAATCGCCCAAATATTCAATTATTCGTTATTATTTATTTTATGCATAAACTCGGAATCATTAATGGAAATTTAATGAACAACGTGGAAAACCGAATCTCGCAGATTTTTTTTTTTTTTTACGAAACCAAAGAAAAAACTTGAAGTCTGAACGTCGATGCGGAATTTATTTTCATCGTAAATAAATAATTTATCGTTCAAATGAGAAAAATAACTCACGAAAGGCATTTCGAGGGCCCACAGCGCACCGCCGAGCTTGCAATTCAATTGCAAAGCGATTTTTTCCGAGACGCTCTTCAATTTGTCGCTCCGAGAAATAGTCTTCGTGACAATGACCTGCGATCGTATCGGAGCCTCCACGCAGCACAGCCTGAAACAGAAGAATAATAAGATTTGTGGAATTTCGTCAATTTTTGGTCATTTCATTAATTTTCGTGTGCAATTATTTTTTCCAAGGCCGTTCAGAATTGTTTTCATTTTTGTGGATCTACAAAATCGTAAACGTTTAGTAATTTCCATCGATATGCAAAATAATGGACTAAATTGTGAAGAAAAAAAATGATAATTTAACCCTTTGAGTGGATACCGGGTCGTTTTGACCGCAACAATTTCCTGTCACCGATTGTTTGGCATTTAATTTCCCGTTTTATAGCGAAAAAAAATTTGGGGCCATAAATTATGAAAAATTAACTACAAAAACGTTTCTACAGGAAAAACGAAAACTGCATGTTTACCTTGGGTCAGATTGACCCAATTAACAATTGATGGGGTTCGCAGGCGAAGGGTTAATATTTGGAAACTGCTTCGTTTGTTTATTCGTTGGATCAGAGAGGAAAGAGGAGTGACTAACTTTTTGATTGCGGCGTAACGATCGTTCCTGTTGGTCGGACAAATGGCAACGACCATTTCGAGGTTCCGATTGATGACTTTGCGAATCTCGGAGAGATAACTCTCGACACGATCGTTCTGGAGTTTGATGTAAATCGGTTCGGCAATTTCCATGGTCATGCCTTTAGCGACACGCCGGAGCATAGAAACGAATTCTCCGGCAGTTTTAGCATCTCGATCAGTGGCCAAAATGCACCAGTTTTGCATGTGGGGAGTGCGGAGCATGGGACTTTTGACGGCAGCGCCGCCCCAGTCGGCTTTTTCGCTCGAGAATTTGCGACCTGCTCCGAAGATGATAGTTTCTGGAGGCAAGACACGGCCTTCGAGGTTGGTGGTTTTCTCAGCCAAGCGCAGTCCCCATCCGTCTAAAATCTCTCTCGCTACTGGCTCGTTTTTGACGTCTTGGATGAAACGGAGAATAATGTTGCGCCGAGCTTCGGGACCGACTTGGGTAACGTCCGCAAGGTCACGCATGATACGAACGTCGGATCGTATCTTGTCCGTCAATCCCGAGAGGTAACAGAGCTCGGGGACCAAAAGCGAAACAACTTCTTTCGTTTCACCGCTCGGAGTTTTTTCCTTTCGACGATTCACCAACAAAGGTTGTTGCAAATCTTTGATCTCAATGTTCCAATGAGATTTGTAATACTCGTGGACAACGACCTGCTCGCCTTTTCGATCGAAAGCAAATTTTGGATTTTTATCCCAATCCACGTCGTCGATACGATAAGTTCGGTTGTTGTAGCGCGTCAATACAGTCAATCCAAGAATCTCTGCGGTTATTGCAGCACGAAAATCCGATCGACTGTTCCTCTGGATCTCTGCCATGAAATCTCGAACCGTGTCCGTTCTCATAACTCGATGAGACGCGTTGATGTTTAGTTTCAATCCTCCCTCGTACTCGTCTATCGCCGTTACGTACCCCGGCCACAATTCCAGTCTGTGTTGTGGCACCGCGTGAGGCGAACGAGGATTAAAATTGTCACGACCAATTCGAACCAATTTTAATGCTCGCATCACTCTTCCCAACAGATTGTTGAAAAAGTGGATACTGTCCGACAATTTCATTTGCTTTTGGTAAATCAGAGTCACCGTCACGCTCGAACCGTCCGCAGGATGCAGTGATTGGTACGATGTTCTCTGCAAATTTTCATTGTTTTTTTCATCAATCCAGCCATCGCATGGTTGACACGAAAAATAATGGATAAAAATCTTGTCAATGGACGTGAACGAATTTTAGTCGAACGCGCGCATACAACGAGTACGTATTTCGTCAATGGGCATGAAAGAAATTACGACAGGAATTTACAAACATCGATGCACAAAGTTTAAACTTTTTCGACTTACGGCTTGTGGGAGTCTGGACGGTAAATAGAGAAGTGCGCCGTCGAAAGTTCGTGTAACACCGAAAGATTCGGCGTGCTGATTGAGAAGTTTTCGACGCAGATAAATCGCGTCAACTTCGGGTGAAAATTTGACTTCGTAGCGAAACAATCCTTTGCCAGGTTCTACCACTAAATCTATATAATTAGCCGACATCTCAATCCTGTTTATAAAAACAACAAGAACGATAGAAAATTATTTTAGGCCCGCAACATGTGAATAATTTACTACGAAAAACGTCTCTACAAAAAAAAAACAAAAATGCGTGTTTACCGGCATAGACAACGATTCATCAGAGATACAGAGAAAAAAGCCTTGGGTTGACCCAATATGCACTAAGAGGATATATGCACTCGAAGGATTAAGGTATAACTATCGCAGAATGGGTTGATTTAGGATTTTCTTGAAATTTAGTGTAAATATTCTTGACATTAAAACGAACAACTTTCCTATGAGACGAAACATTTTCTGCCGTCTAGAATTTGAGATATTTCATTTCCAATTTTATATTTTTCCCATCTAAACGCATGTAAATTGAAGTGACGTTTCGTTAAAAAAGTTGCAAGAAAAAACAAAAGAAACGCGACTTCAATTTACATGCGTTTAGATGGGAAAAATATAAAATTGGAAATGAAATATCTCAAATTCTAGACGGCAGAAAATGTTTCGTCTCATAGGAAAGTTGTTCGTTTTAATGTCAAGAATATTTACACTAAATTTCAAGAAAATCCTAAATCAACCCATTCCGCGATAGTTATACCTTAACGCAATTATTCTACTGCAAAGCTTGGATATGAAAAAGCTTCCGAAATTTTTCAATAGCACAGAAAATGCAGCACTAAATATTTTCAAAATTATTTTGATCCAAAAAAAATGATCTTAATGCTAAAAAAATTAAGTATTTTTGCCTTTTGCCGGTTTCTCCCTGTCGTGAAATGCACTCGGAGTCCGTACTGATTTGGGATTTGTCATCGACTGCCAGTTGGGACAACTGTCCCAGAACGCCCCCGCCATCCCCGGATGTGGTGAATCTTGGCAAGCCTTGAGTTAGATCTCCGCCAGGTGTCGGGCTTCTCGAGGAAGATGAATCGCTGTAAGAAAAATAATAAAGAAAAATGAGCCCGTGATCTCCGGCGAGAAGCTGAAAAGTCTGGAGGTTGAAATGTTTCTCAAAACTTACGTGAATTTTTGTGTAAAGTTCAAGAGCGATCCTCGGCCGGAGCTCGGAGGTCGAATCGGGGAAGGACACGGCGGAGATGGCGAGGTTTGGGATTTCTGAGCGAATTGTAACAGGTTGCCTCGTCCCAGACATATACTACTTCCCATTCCGCTGCTGCTCACCGGAGACTCAACGCGGGGAGCCATCGGTGGCGGAGCTTGAACATGGGCAGTGGACGGGCCTGGAGCCTGAACCTGGGGAGTCGCGGAACCTGGAGACGGTTCTGCGATTTGATCTCCTTGGCCGACAGCTGATTGCTGTTTTTTCAACATATCCAAGAGCGCGGAGCCGCGACCACGTCCGGCGCCTGGATTCGATCTGCCCTCCATTGTCTGAGTGCCCGAGAAACGTCAATTATTTTTCCAAGCTTTTTCAAGATCGTTGGAAAATACGTTTCGAGTTTTCTTGCAAAAATCTCTTCACTCGACGTATAATTTACATTTTTTTTGCATTATCGAGACGGTCTGGCTTTTCCGAATTCCTCGCATGCATTGACAATGGGAAAAAGTTGAAAATGATGTTTGCAATTGTTAAATTTGAAAATAAAAAAAAAGACGATTCGTGACTGTTGGCAAGGTGACCTGGGAGAATAATGCAATGTTTTTTTCGTCCGTTTTTCTTATTGTTCTTTGTCATGACCACGCGAAACCGTGCTTTTCCTTAAAGTTGAATTTTTTTTCCAAAAACGATCGATTTTGAAAATTGGAATAATGTTCCGAGCGTATGGAATTCGCAATTTTTACCGAGGACGATAATTATGAAAATGTACTTGAAAAAATCCAGTGTCGTTCGTGCGACTCGAAACTTTTTTTTAAACCCGCTTCGCAAAATCGTAAAAAACTGTGCGATTTTTTTAAAATGGCTTCTCGATTCACACGTGCGCGGGCAAACATCGAAAGACGGAGAAAGATTTGTGTACCTGATTTGTCTTTGCATAAAAGTTTCTGGAGGTCACTTTTTTCACGCCTTTCGCGCCACTTTTTTATCGCTGTAGTCGATAAACTTTGAATTCCTGGAGGAAGCTACGATTTCTCGAGAACTTTTAATATACGATTCAACGACAAAACGTGGATATTCTCAAATTCTCGCAAGGCGTTGATACGAAAAAGTGTAAAGCCAGCCGACAAAGTTTGACGAAAACAAAGCGGAACACAGACGTCCTTTGTTCCCGAGGTTTGTTTACAATATCGAGGCACATTCACCACATGCATTTGACCGGCGCTTTCATTTTCGACGAAAAAATTTTTGAAAGTCAAATTACTTACGTGTTTGTTGATGAACGCACTGGCGAGAAAAACGATGGATTAAAGCAAATTCGAGAGAAAATATCACAGTCCTATCCAAACAGGAAGGAAATGTGAATAATTCAAGAACAAAAAGAATGCGTCTAATCGACAAAATTCGAAACTGCGACCTCCGATGTGCTGAGCACGAGCGGACTCAAAGGCCGACTGCGCAGATCAAACTCGGGGATTTTCATTGGTCGGTCCATGGGAGCGCTGTTCGTGGCGGTTATTTTTCGAACACGACTCATCTCACGAAACTCGGCTGAATTTCTGATACTTTTATTTTTTGACCTTGATGGTTTGGGTTTTTATTACTAATCGATTACCGCTCGTTTGGTAATGTTTAGTATCGCATTGGCATGTATCGGAACGTATCGTTGATTTCCTAAAAATTCATATTAATAATCATCCGGCCCGCTACACAAAAGTCGATCGTAAAGAATTTTCGACGCTGTGCATGCGGCAGAACCCGTAAAATCAGACAAGCTCGAGGACTCCTGTTTGATGAACTTTATTCGATAAACATGTCAGTGATTACGGGGTACGACGGTATGTTTTTTCTACGCATAGCGTACATCCAGTAAATAAAACGAACGCAATCGCTGAGAGAATTGCGCGGCGATCACACGGGTACGTGGTTCATTGGTTGATTTTCTATTCCGACTGTGATTGTATGAACGAAAATGATAATGACTCAGCACTCGTGACTTTCGAGCACGAATGTAGTGGATGCACTATGCAAAATGGGAAAAAGTTTTCATCAGCATTCATTATCAATTCGATCGGACGAGCAAGTGGTTTCGCGGAGAGGGCAAGCGATCCGCTTAGTTGCGTCGTTCGCATCCAGGGGAATTTGTGGCGCTACTTGCTAGAGAGTCACGTAGCGCAGTACGACGTACGATCAAAAAACGTAAAACTCATTACGAGGAGCTTTAGCGTGTTAAGTTTCTCACAATGGACGTTAGAATTTTTCTAAAAATGATAGAAATCCAGGCTTTTCATTCGCTTCGATATTTGTGGACAGAAAAAACAGCTACGAAACTTTTATATCGAGAGAAGAGAATCCGCTGATGCCGGTGCTGCATGTGTTTAACAATTTCGCAGGCAGCGCTCGCTGCGATCGCGGTGGGCACTAAATCGACTACCAAAAAGCATTTCAAAGCGCATCTACGAAGTTTGTTGTTCCATGGTAATCTGAGTTCGCTGCCATAATATTTTTTAACATTTTGAGCGAATTCAACGATAAAAGGCTTCCGTGTCTGTGTCGCTCGTGACGTGCCTTGTCGGTATTCGAGGCGCAAAAAAGGAAACAACGATAGATAAAGAGTCAAGAGCGAGGCATTATCACGTTTCTATTCGTTTGCACACTATCAGAAGCCACTTGAGTTCGCGCAAGCAACCAATCGCTGTAACATTCGGAGAACGGTCACGAACTTTTCTTTTTTGCCTCGTATCGCTGTCAATTTGTTCGGTTAAATAAATAATTGATCGAGTGTTACCAGTGTTTGTGAAAAATCAAGTTTCTGCGGGCACACCCGCATGATCATAGAAATAAATAATCACGAAATCAACGTAATCATTCAGTTGATAAAGAAAAAATTAGAAGCAGCTGTTAAATAAATTCTAAGGATGGAACAGACGAGATATGGAAACGGGGACGATAACCATGTCAAACTTATCGTTAAAGCCCCCAATCAAGAGATCGACGATCAAATAATTGAATGTACGCTCGAATGGACTGTCGCCCGACTCAAAGATCATCTTGCCCAAGTTTACCCAACCAAACCCGTGAGGCTTTTTCTATTTCAATCGTTTATTCGTTTAATCAATAGTTGTTTATTGTCCTCACGAAAAATTCTCCTTTCTCGAAAATCTTTTCATCATAATATTTCGGATTCCGAAAATTTCGCACGTTTGCCGTTGTTTTTTGAGAAAAAATCTCATTGGCAAACAGTTTGTGTACAATCGTCCGAATCAAGGTCGATCGTGTTTATGGCTAAAAAGTAATTCTCCTTCCTTTTAAATATTTTCTCTGCAATGACAACCCTTCCAAGCGAATTCCAAAAGCAAGAAGCACGCTCATTGACAGTTCAAACGTCAAAACACCAATGCCGTAATATATTTCGCACAAAGGTCCAAATTCCAGCACTCGGTAGTTCATAAAAACAACAAAAAAGTTGATAAATTTCGTAAACCCGATTTTCTTCATCTTTTTTACAAAAAAATGCACAAAACTTGTCATTCTCCACGCATTGTTTACAAGTGATTTTGCCTTTGGAAAATCGTCCAACGAGCCAAATTATTTCGATTTTGAGTTTTTTCAAGTGAATGTCAAGTTTTTTAAATTTTCATGCAATCGAATTTTGGGCTATAGATTTTTTTAGTACAATGAAAATAATTGGCTCTTGTAAAAATTAGTAGATTTGGGATCCATGGTCGAGTAGCAAACGTGTAAAAAATGAATTGACGAGTTTTTTGGGCTTTTCAGAAAGCTGAAGAGCAGAACATCATACTGATGGGCCGACTACTCAACGACTCGATGATCCTCGGAGAAGTTTTGCACACGGAACACAGCACGGCAAGCAATTTGTCGATAATTCTTTTAGTCTGTAGAAGAGAGGCGCGAATATCGTCAGTTACAAAGGCAAGCGAAAGCGACGCGTCGGCAGAGACCAATAGCGAAGGTTCCACACATATTATGGCAGGACCAAGACTCGTGGAACCTTCGACGTTACAGCAGTATTATAGTCAGCTCAACAAACAACAAATTGCATGGATGCAGCAAGCGTACGCGCACTATCTCACACGGTACATGCAAACGTGAGTGTCTGAATGGAATTTCGTTAGAAAAAGTTGTTTTTGCGGTGAATAATTTTTGTTCGTTCGCGGGGACTTTAGAATGGCTGCTCAAGGGATACAAGTCGAAAGCAATCCGATGTACATGCAGGCTGCGGACAGCACCAGAGCGAACGAACCGACGTACAACAATGCGAACGTAACGACGAACAATCACAATGTACAGAACAATAACGAAGTTGATCAGCGTCCGGAACTCGCTCGAATCGGAGGCGGACTGGTGGGTCAGCCCGAAGCAGATGCCAACAACGATAACAACAACGGAGGCGCGAATGATCCCGCTGCTCTGAATCGTGATTGGCTCGATATATTCGACATGTTTTCCAGAATCGTCGTCCTTTCGAGCATCGTGTATTTTTATTCATCGCCCTCGCGTTTCCTCATCGTCACTTTTCTTGGATTCGCCATCTATTTGTAAGTTTTTACTTGGTCATGTTGGAGCTTGCATGTCAAACGCAAAGAAAAGTCTTTTTGTCCAGCAGAGCATAAAGTTCAGTGCATCGCCAATGGGAATCGCACGGCCGATTGTCGCCTGACAACGAAATCCATAAGAGAAATTGAGTCAATCTCGAGAATTGAAATAAAGTGTGTGAAAAAAAAGAGAAAGTTGCTTCTCAACGATCCAAACTCCGACATCATTTCACTTTCACCACGTTCTTTCAAGATCGAGGACTATTTTATAATTCTATGGCATGAATTCGTAGTCGGGAATTTCGTTTTTCGCCAAACAACAAAAAATATACTTGTTATGGGTTCCGAAAAAAGCTTTAAGGGGTGTAATTAACTTTCAAAGTTTCCTCATTATCGCTGAGGGGTCGAACGAAAAAAAAAAAATCCCAAGCAATGGTTGATTTCTTAGAATTTCCAAACAGCGTCAAAACCGCAACTCGTGCATTTGCTTGAAATTATTCACTCGCACGTACATCAGCCGTTTCCGCAATTATCTTGAAAGTTCTATTTTCTCACATATTTTACCGTCACGACGATCGAGTTTCTCTATTTCCATGAAATTCGTCATTCCAAGAAATATTCCGTGATAGCCAAACTCTAAGAAAAATCTTACGAAACTGCAGAACGATTTTTCTCACCGCAGTCCGAATTTACAAAGAAAACAGAAGGATAATTTTTGTTTGGGTCAGAAAGACCCAATGATAACAACGACTTATTGACCTCTCGAGTGCGTACCGAGTCGTTGTGACTCCGACAAATTTCCGTCACCGATTGTTTGCAATAATTTGTGCATTGAATTTTCCATTCGGTCGAAAAATTCGTTTGAGGCCATAAAAAACGGACAATTACCACGAAAACGTCTCTGCGAAAAATAAAATTAAAGAAAACTGCATATTTACCGGAAAATGACGATTTGAAAAACGCCTTGGGTCAGATTGACCCAGTATGCACTTGCAGGTGTGCACTCGAAGGGTTAATGATTTTAAAAAAATGGAAATTGATTGAAACGTTTCTGTTTAGAATTCAAGGTGGATTCTTCAGGGCACAACCAGGTTTTCTCCCGGCTGAGAATAACAATGCACGTATCCCGAATAACAACAATCAGATTCGACAAAACGAAGCTGTCCCACCTGCGGATCAAGTTGCAACGCCGGTTCACCAAGTGCCGCCGACCATAGTGTCTGGCGGAGATCAGCAGGCGGAAACGAGGACGAATGTGAACGAGGAGAACGAGAGGCCCGGTGCTTGGGCGTTCACTTGGACATTTTTCAGTTCTTTTTTCTCATCGCTCATACCTGATCAACCGAACGTTATTTAATCGCTATAAAATAGAAAAGATAAAAAATTGGTTGTTTTCTCGTTTGTGAAAAACTCCAGCGCCCAAGAGCTTGTAAATGGTGCAATTATCGGTTCCCGCCACTTGAGTTTTCGAAGGAGAAAGTTCAAAGAGAGATTTCATTTGCTGAAAATACAGCTGGAAATGTTGAAATATATCGTCGCGCAATCGACAGTGGGAATGCTGTTGAAAACTAGCATGTCAATGTGACTTAGTCAAACTTTAACGAGTACGAAATTGTTGAAGCGCTTATAAGGTACGCTCTCGTTTTGCCAATTTATCGATTTCGTTGGAAATTTTCACTTTTCAAAATCCTTCACCAAATTTTCAACATATTTTCAAATATCAATATTTTTCACGATTCTCTTTACGATCTGACGAATTGCATCGTGGATACGTATGTATATGTATATAGATTTCATGTATATTTACATTAACGTATCCGTGCAATGTTGAAAAAAATTGAGTTGATGCAACGTACAAGTTGACGTTATTCCAGGGAGAAACGATATTATTATAATCTCTGCGTGTATATGTATATGTATATATCCAAAGGAAAATTTAATAAGTACTGTATAGAGTTGCTAGAATTTGTCCATTTCGTTTTGGAAATATGTTAATAGAGTTGATAAGAATAATTATGTAATGGCTACCGTTCGTAATTAATAAGTGAGCTTTTGTGCAATAAATGCAGTTCTGTAATTTCGATTCGATCATTTGTCATTTTGGAATATGGAAATAATTCCATTCGCCAGTCGAATTTGCGTCAAATCATGGAAATTCTTACATGGTGAGTGTAATGCACGAATTAAGGTATAACTATCGCAGAATGGGTTGATTTAGGCTTTTCTTGAAATTTAGTGTAAATATTCTTGACATTAAAACGAACAACTTTCCTATGAGACGAAACATTTTCTGCCGTCTAGAATTTGAGATATTTCATTTCCAATTTTATATTTTTCCCATCTAAACGCATGTAAATTGAAGTGACGTTTCGTTAAAAAAGTTGCAAGAAAAAACAAAAGAAACGCGACTTGAATTTACATGCGTTTAGATGGGAAAAATATAAAATTGGAAATGAAATATCTCAAATTCTAGACGGCAGAAAATGTTTCGTCTCATAGGAAAGTTGTTCGTTTTAATGTCAAGAATATTTACACTAAATTTCAAGAAAATCCTAAATCAACCCATTCTGCGATAGTTATACCTTAAAATGTTAATTTTCTGAAGCCTGGGTGGAGATTTTTCGGAGAATCATTTATTTGCTTTGATGCATGCAGCACGTTTTTTTTTTCTATTCTCTGCGAAGTTTCGCTAATTTATTGAAATTTTTTCCGAAGTGGGATATCGAGAAATAAAAGGATCGTAAGAGATTGCTGAATAGAGTGTCGTTCGTATGAGGCGCTAGGGACGAAAAAATGGCAGATTTTGTGGCGCAATTACAGTCTATGAAATAGAGAAGAAAATACTACGTAGTTCTCTTGCTAATCAAAATGATAAACGTTTATTTTTGTCGTAGATTAGTTTCTCTTGTGCCCGCGAGTATCTTACGAACGAATCCGCGTGATTTTTACACCGTTGGGGCGATCGGCTCTGTAAAGGTGACGGAAAAAAACTGCCTACACAAACCGGCGAGACCGCAGCAGCAGCCTCAGTTATCAACGGTATCGGGAGCTCGCAAAGTCACTCCGCCGAATTCTTTGTCAACAGTTTCATTCAAATCTTTGACATCACTCGCCGCTGTAAAAATGGCAACAAAAACTGCGATATTATTGTTGGCTGACGGTGCCGAAGAAATGGAAGCAGTTATTACCGCCGATGTTTTACGTCGAGCCGGGGTAAGTCCATTTTTCAGTTTCCATAACCTCAAAAAATCAAAGTTTTTTTTACTAGCGTGACATCCGATAATTACGAACAGTCAGAAATTCTTATTGTTAGTTTTCGAGTAATATCCGATTTTCCAGCGAACAACTATCCATTTACGTTCAAAAAATCAAAGAAAACATTTTTCGTAACTGTTTAAAATTTACACGGTTTGTTTATTCGTAACAAACAAAAGTATTCCACCGGATATTTGAATGTACGCTCATGGTAGAACAGTTTTTATGATCCAGAGCTACGAGCACGAAATATTCAAAGAAATGATTTTTTTAACCGAATATTTCGATTCAAGAAAATTGATATTTCTGGAAATTTCGAATAAATAACTAATGGTTCTCCTAATTTATGGATTACAGCTTTAATGATTAATTCCTTCAAACTCGTTGCTCGTTTGAATATGTTGATAGTTTGTTGTTCCCTCGGACAAGATATAATCCGATAATTCATGATTCAGATTGACGTAACCCTTGCCAGCATCACGGGAAATGAATCTGTAAAGTGTAGCCGAAACGTCACTATAGTAGCGGATGCCAAGTTCGAAGCTGCGATAAAGGATCGAAAATATGACGTTGTCATACTTCCTGGTGGTCTGGAAGGATCGAAAGCTCTAGCAAAGGTGAAGTTTCCATTAAATCATCAAATTTGTGTCTCTGCGCTGAGAAAATATTTGGAATTTCATGAAAATTGCAACGCTGAACAAATCGTTCATTGAGCGATTGAAAAAAATCGTAATTTTCAGTTTAAAAATTTTTTTTGATCCATTTGATTGATCGCAGTCGACGGAAGTTGGTGCTCTCTTGAAAACTCAAGAGAAAGAGAATCGCATGATTGCTGCGATTTGTGCAGCGCCGACTGCCTTGAAAGCTCATGGAATAGCAAAAGGAAAACGAATAACTTCTTATCCATCTATGAAAGACCAATTGACCGAAGATTACGAATACTTGAGCGAGAAAGTTGTGATCGATGGTAAGGGAGCTTTCTGCTCGATTTTCAAATACGTAAAAACCTCCTCGATCTCAAAATCATGAATTGTTCATTTTTTTTACAGGCAATTTGATCACCAGCCAAGGCCCAGCTACCGCGTACAACTTTGGACTGGCAATCGCTGAAAAATTGTTGAACAAAGAGACAGCTTTGAAAGTGGCTTCGGGTCTTTTGTTCGAAGATTACAAATAACTACGAGCAGGAGCTCAACTGCTGTGAACTTATGAGATGTTTGTGTTGTCGATTTGTTATTGTTTGCCATATTTGTAGATTTGTACGTAGTAAAAACATCGATTGAAATTGGTACGAACGCTTTTTTCGAAAGATTTCTGTAAAAGTTGCTAAAGTTGGAATAAAAATTATTTTCGTTCAAAATGAATTTTCGCGTCGGAGGCAAAAAAAATCTCTCATCCACTTGGTTACCAATTGACAAAACTGAAGATTTCTTCATGCTCGATCGAGTAGTTTCGATAACTGCCAAATTGTCCGCTACGAAAAAGCGCCAGTGTTTGAAATATTTTCAAACTGAAATGCTGGCGAACCGTTATTTTTTACTGTGTGTTTGCAAACATCTAAATAAGAGCAAAGTGTCGTTTTTATGAATGGGAAACCGAAGATTTTCTGTAAAATGATAATTAAAGTAGCGCAGTGTCTAATTCAGCAACATCGTAAATAAACTCGAGAAATCGGGATAGAATTTATAGCGGTCAGCTTGTCGGAACAACATAAAGGTTATCCCGCTCAGTGATTCAAAATTTTAACAGAAACAATCGTAAAAACAGTGAATTCGTGAAAAAACGAAAGAAAAAATATTTTTTAAAGATTATCAAAGTTTAAATATTCTCTGAATTTACAACGTGACGTTTTTTCCTTTTTCCCAGATGCGTAAATCATCGAATTTGAGACAATCCATTCCAAATGCCGAGTTCAATGGACCGAGCAATGAAAATAGTCCAACGACCGCATCCTTAAAAACTCGCCGTGTTAGTTTCGCGAACAAAAAACACATCAAGTAAAATATCTTCTTGTTTTTTTTTCTTAGGACCTCACAATGTTGTCGAAAATCATCGCGTACTTGTATTTTCAGAGAATTTTGTGATTCCACAGAACAGGGTACGCTGTGGGTCAATACGTACGAAGAATCCGAGTCGAGTCAACTCAGGAACAGCCACGACTCCAATGCGGACGAGCACTCGTTCTACGCCAACCAAGAGGCCGAGGCGTTGAACCAACGGAGCAACAAGTTTCTGCAGACGCACTCTGACGTCGGGGACTATGATCCTGCTCCACGAGAATCTCAAAAAAGGTCGGTCGTGGAGTTGGCGTTCAATATCGACGTCGAGGTCGAAAGAGTGGAAAGTATAGCCAGAAAATATGGAGAAAAAAGTCGCCATGCCGATCGCGGTCTCGAGAGTTTTGCCGGAACTGAAATATCGTCAGCAAACTCTCAAAATACCACAATCTTTGACGATAGCGCAATGGACATCATTCCGGATGAAATGAATGAAACTACTCCGGTCTCTTCGACTCTGCAATCGGCAACCGGCGATGCTAGCTTTCTTGTCGGTCCTGGAACAATCAACATTTCGCCTAAAAAAATCACCATTTTTCATGATAGATCGATGGATTTTACTGAAGTCGTGCCCAACGTCCCGACTTTCGAAAAGCAACGAAATACAATCTACGAAAAACAGAATACTGAAAAAACGACCATCTTCCACGATAAAGAAATGGATTTTACTGAAGCCGTGCACAATGTTCCCAGTTTCGAGACGCAACGAAAAATAATCTACGAAAAACAAAATATTGAAAAAACGACAGTATTCCACGATAAAGAAATGGATTTTACCGAAGTCGTGCACAATGTTCCCAGTTTCGAGACGCAACGAAAAATAATCTACGAAAAACAAAATATTGAAAAAACAACAGTATTCCAAGATAAAGAAATGGATTTTACCGAAGTCGTGCACAATGTTCCCAGTTACGAAAAGCAACGAAAAATAATCTACGGAAAACAAAATATTGAAAAAGCGACAGTATTCCAAGATAAAGAAATGGATTTTACTGAAGCCGTGCACAGCGTTCCGAGTTTCGAGAAGCAACAAAATCCGATTTACGAAAAACCCGGTACTGAAAAAACCACGATTTTTCATAACGAATACGTCGATTTTACCGAAGCCGTGCACAGCGTTCCGAGTTTTGAGAAACAACAACTTGCGATTTACGAAAAAGCCGGTACTGAAAAAACCACGATTTTTCATAACGAATCGGTCGATTTTACCGAAGCCGTGCACAGCGTTCCGAGTTTTGAGAAGCAACAACCTGCGATTTACGAAAAAGCCGGCACTGAAAAAACCACGATTTTTCATAACGAATCGGTCGATTTTACCGAAGCCGTGCACAGCGTTCCGAGTTATGAGAAGCAACAACCTGCGATTTACGAAAAACCCGGTACTGAAAAAACCACGATTTTTCATAACGAATCGGTCGATTTTACTGAAGCCGTGCACAGCGTTCCGAGTTTCGAGAAGCAACAACCTGCGATTTACGAAAAAGCCGGAACTGAAAAAACCACGATTTTCCATAACGAATCGGTCGATTTTACCGAAGCCGTGCACAGCGTTCCGAGTTTTGGAAAACATGAGAATATTGCACATCGGAATACAATGCAGAAAGCCACTGAATCTTCCCCAAAGACTACAGTTTTTTCTGACGATTCGATGGAGTTGACGGTTGCAGTACAATTCCCTTTGCAAGTGATAACGAAAGATGAAGAGAAAAATGAAATCGATAGAACTGATAACATGAGAAAGAATGCAATTTTAAGATTTTCTGGTTTGGTGGATTCGGAAGAAAAGGAGAATATCGTGCACAATAATTTAATGGAAATTCCACGAGCCGTTCCAAGTTCTTTGCAATTAAGTTCAGCTTTTCTGGACAAAGAAAATTGTCCCTTGGATAAGGAAAATTATCCTCCAACGACTACAGAAAGGTGTGGGCAAGAGAACAGAATCAAAAAGCCCCGAATGAGAAGCATTTCGGTGCTGGAATTTGGGGGCCCGAAAGAGCATGAAAAAAAACGAGCAGGCTTAAGTGAATTGCGAGAAAAACGCTTTTCCAACGATTTAACTGACGTAAGCGGAATAGTGCCTTTCGTCCGGGAAGCCGCGAAAGAAACTCGTGGAAAAAGTCGCGGAACGATGTTTAGAAACGAAGAAATGGAATTCACTGAAGCTGTGCCGACATCGTTTCACAAGTCGAACTTGAATGTTGAGCGTACCGAAAGAGAAGAATCTGCAGAAAGAAGACTCCAAGGCCCCGAGGATTCCAGCATCGATGGCAGAACGTGGCCTTCGAGAATCGACACAAAGGAAAATGATTTATCCGGCGATGTTTCTCAGCTCGATCCCGAAAAATCATCACCTAGAATCCAAAAATACCTGCCGAACTCTTCAGAAATAAATCCAGAATCAAGCATCCTGGAAAGCAGGGACATGGAGCTGAGTGAGATGGAAAATTTATCCAATTTCGATCACAGTGTGTCCGACGAGTCGCTCGAAATCCTGCAGTTGTTGAGGTCTCGTTCGAGCATTGCTCCCCGAATCGAAAGAGCAGATTTTCCTGGAGAAAATATCCAGGAACTCCAAAACGAGAGCGTTCGAGAACCCGACTTGGCAGCATCACAAAACTACGACAACAGTGTCACAGACTTACGTGAATTTGATGAAGAAATCCATACAAATTATTCAAACTTGGAAGACATCAGTGGCGTCTCGCCTTTTTGCTTGAAACCCGAAAACGCAAATCCCGATGAACAAGAGCCTCGAATTTCCGCTGGAAATACAAGTCAGGAACGTGACGACTCTCTACTCCTTGCTGCAGAACTGTCCGACGAATCTTGTCAGGGAATTCCAGAGTTAGATGAAAATGTCGAGTCACCTTCGCAAAATAGAAATTTCAACGGTTCCATTTCTATCGACAACGGTGCTGATCAGAGCGACAGAAATCCAACGGCTAAAACCATCGATAGAAACCGATCGAGGAGCCAGTTGATGGTACGAGACATCGATGGTAGTTGTCTCCGCTTAGACCATTCCGTACCCGACGAATCATTAGCCAATGAAATTTCAAAACACGAACCCACGAGTTCCGAATCAATTATGGAGGACGATGGAGAAAAATTGATCACAAAGGAGGAACCTGTTGAGCTTGGGGCTTTCAGCATTTTGACAGAAACTCTTGAAACCCTTTCGAAAAGGTTGGTGCAAATTCGCTGGCAATTTTGAATCTCTAACCCAAAAATTCGATACAGAGCTGACGTCCAGGGAGGGTCGTTAAATATTATAAGGAAATTGCAATTGTTGAAACAAGTTTTTCGTGCTTGAGAATCTTTAACTTACGAATCGTTGAGTTTGTCTCTTTTTTATTAAAACAACGAGCTGCATGGCCATCGTAAGATTTCATGACGTAACGTCCCTTTTCTGATGAAAAATTCTGACCTGTTGCTCGAAAAGCTAACACGTGGAATAGCAAAAATCTCCATCTGTTTTGAAACTTTAATTTCAGATCAGAAACCATTTGGAGTATCAAGAAAATGAATGAGAAAGTTGTGGCTTTCAATTTCCTGTCAAAGTCGATCGTCCTCATAGTTAGATTGCAGGGGATGTCAGATCCAGAGGTCACCACGACTATTCGATGTATCGATTTCATGTCTCAGTTGGTTGAAGGTAATTCTAGCAAAATTAGTGAATAACAATGCCCAGGCTATCGAGGCTCGACGACACCCAAAAAAAGCGATAAAAAATAGAATCGAAATCATCATTGCGTGCTCATTTTTCTCTGTGTATTTTTTGCACGGAATAGGAAAAGCAGACGCTGCTTTGCAGTTGACACATGGTTTAGTTATGAAAAAACTGGATACTACATTTTTGTCGGAACGTTTTAAAACTCACGAACAAATAGTCGAGTTGTTGGAATACGTATCGAGGGAAGTGAAGATAGGAATGGATTTCCTCCGTTCACTGGAAAACCTACGATTGCACAACGTGATGGAATTTGAAAGGAATCGGTAAGCAAAGGATTCGTCAGCGTGAAATTCCACAAGGACGTGAACATTTTCTGCTTTCTTTCAGAATAACTTTCCTTGCTCGCACCCGCGACTTGATGAAAGGGATTATCGTGAATGTTACTATAGAAATTAAACCTTTTGAAGAAATAAACTGCACAGACGTGACCGTTGTTTGTTTGCTGGGAGGAGAAAAAATGGAGTAAGTTCGAAACGAAATCGATTTTTGAAAAAACTTTATGAACTATAACGAAGCATTTGCATTCACTTGGCAGCGCTGTTTCTATTAATCAACAAATCAAAAAATAGCAATCACAACGAAATTCCGAATATTTTTGTTCATTCAGAAAATCGAAAATTCAACAACTGGTCACGAACATCAAGAGAGATCATCGTTTTCTTCAGATTTTCATGAACGATGTAAAAGATTATCTCGACTTGGCAGCCGAAACGAGTGCCTCCACTGCAACTGTATAAATTCCCATGTCGATCAACATGCAAGTGTCGCCTCATTCCTACGGTATGATGAATTTTTGGAATACATTTTTACTTCGAGCATGAAAACACCATCGATTTTGTTTGTCGAATTCCCATGAAAAAAGGAAATTTCTCTCCCGCTTGTTAAATTTTCGTAAATTATTTGAAAGAAATTTGCTCTTTGCGTTGAACGAAGCTCGTCAAGACTTATTCGGAGTCACTTTTTATTAGATTTTTTTGACTAAAATCGCAAAAACCGTTTTACACTTTTTCTTTCCAACGTACATGAATATTCACGATTTGTTGCTCTCCTCCAACGTACGTATCATGAAGTAGTACGAAAGAGCTGTATTGGAAACCTGCAAAATGCAATTTTTTGTCATTTATTTCGATATAAATTTCAAACTCCAGCCTGCGACTGTGAGCTCGTTCATTTCAAAGTCTTGCAAACACGTAAAAGTGCTCGGAAGGGAGTGGATTGCAATTTTTTCACAAAACAGAATTTTTCGATGGAATAGCGAAAATTGTGTGGAGAAGAAATTAGTGAAGCTGTCGTTGTAGTTTTTGTTTCAAAGTTTTGTGGGTATTTCTTAAAAAATGATATTTTGGATTTCTGCTCGTGCAATCGCCACTCACTTCTGCGCTATTTCTGATTGAATAAGTTTTCAATTTCATTTTCCAATGGATAATTCCGAATCGTGTCAATTTTATGAGAAAAAAAAACTCACAGCAACAAACATGTCTATCGATATATTTGACAAGGAGCACGCCCTGAAAATGAACGGTTTGTACGACATCATGATGAGCACATCGGTCATGAGGCACTTGTCACCAGAGCCTGGCCAATCGCTCGCATAAATCGCATCCCGGAATTTGTCTTTCTGGTATAATTTAAAAGAGAACAACAAATTGTGTGTAATCCAAACTGTCGTTGTCGTGATTCACGTTTTTTTATTATCAATAATTCGGATTGCACGTACCTCGGTTTCTAAAAATGATCCAAACCATCCATAGCCTAATGTTTGCACCGATTTCAAGGCAATGTACAATACGGCAATCACTGCTTTCGTAGGACTTACCTAAACAAAGTAGAACAGAGAAAAAACACTTTAACGATTCGTTCAACTATCGAGAGTTTTTATATTCAAGAGGATTAATCAGTCACTTCGAATTTTCGAAATGAAAATTCTTCGATGTCGTTTGACTAATCAAAAAAAGGCTCCGTCAGCGTACGCAGGACAATGGCAAAAATCCGCTGACGGAGGTTTTTTTGTTGTTGGTGAAACCGTGTCGGAAGTATTAAATTTCGATTGAGTGCGAGAGAGATAACCAAAACAGTGTTTTCTAAGAGACGCTACATATTTTAAGAAAAAAAAAAGTTACATCTTCTTCTCTGGTGAAAAGGAAACATCGTGTAACTAATATTTTTCTTGAAATATTGAATTTCTTGAAAAAAAAAACGTGTAGCACGATTTTTACCGACCAAGTGAGAAAATCATTTGTAGAGCTGATTCAATGACAAATATGAAAACTCACGTGAGCAGCTTGGTAAATAAAGGCGCACATGACCATTGCATTGGTGACTAGCATCCACAGAACAATGGGGCCGTAAATTCGTTCCAAATGATGTTGACTTCTCGTTAGGATATGATGTTTGATCATACATTCGCTTATGACTTTGCGATAATTGGAATCGGCTTTAAAATTGCTAATACGATGTGACAAAGTTCGAAGTTGTCCAGAAATTTGGAAGACGTAGAAGCCGAAAAGAGCATCGAACGTTGATGTAAAGGAGGCCAGTATTCCAGCATAAATTTCGAAAATGTAGAGGCAGAAATAGAGCCACATATGGGCATCGACCTGCCAAGGGTACGCTGTTGGGAATGGCGTGATGTATTTGATGTTTTCGACCCCATGAGCACGCTGGATTATTATGAACAGAATCGGCGTTATCCAATACATTACGACTGTCGTGTATGTCACCGATGACATTATCATCGATGGCGAATAGAATGAATTCAGAGGCGACAGTAGAATCGGTCGGAGCTCAACGTCCTTGATATCCGAGGCAAATGTCATTGCGAGGTCGGCATGAAGTTTCACCAAACGTTCTCGATAAAACGTCAAACAAGAAATCTTTACAACAATCGTCACCGTGCATTTGTAACGTTCTTTCGTTTCTACTGCTAGACATTTCCAAACGCCACTATTCCTAATCAACAGGTGCAACTACTTGCTCACAACGAACAGTTTTTTCGCTCTTGTGCACAAAAAACACTGATCTACGGAAAATGACATTTTTTTTTCCAGTGACCATGAAAATGAGAGAATTTTACTGAAAATCTCCACAGCTAAGTGAATATTTAGTTTTCTAGAACTCTCGAAAGACATCGGTAAAGTTCGATCCTTTCCTTTTCACCCCGAACCGTACGATTGGGATCGATTTCGATCCAGCGATTTTTTTCTTCACAACTCAAATATTTTTCACCGCAATGAAAAACCTTATCAGCCCATGAACTTTTTTACTTTCTAACCACAAAAATAATACAATGCGAGAAAATCAATTGGACAAAATTGAATGATCGAAAAAATCGGAACGCGGTATTCGATATTTTTTCCAGGTCGATATCGACCCCAGTCAGTCTATTCGGACGATCGGATTAGAAAAAAAATCACTCGCCCACGAAAATAGCACTAATGGAATTTAAAAAAACACAAAAATAAACTTGCATTACTTTTTGTACGATGGTAGAAAAACTCAGGGCCAAGCCAAGTCCTTTTAAGAACAAATGGATGTTGGTGATGTGTCGACGACAAAAACTTATTGTGGCATAACACATTACGAGGGCAGATAACGTATGGATAACAGGGACCAGTCGATAAAGAGTACTCGGATTTTTGCTAGGCCACAATCCTGTCAGGAGCACTAGACGTTTTATCGTATCACTGTACACGCGATACTTGTCGAATTGATTCGACATATTCAAGCCCGAGAATTTAAAAGTTTAGTAAATCCAGCAGGCACCAACGAACGTAGAAAGGAAAATGATGGAAAGATCGAGTTCGCCGAACGCGAGAAATACGAAGACCGAAAATGTGCATTGAAAAACTTGGTTCATTATTAACGAGATAATTGGAACACGATTTTCAGACGCTACGAGTTCTGCTTGGTGCAGATACATTGTAGTTATCACATAACTCCCGTTCCTATCGATTAACGTTTACGTTTTCGTCTCTAATATTCATCAGTCGATTGCAATTCGGTTTTTATCAAGCCTCGTTATTAAAAATAAGGCTGGGACAATTATCGGGATGCCATGGCCACAAAAAAATTCTCATACCGGGGAAAGTCTCTCTGAGTTTCTAATGAACGTTCCGCAACATCGGGCAATAGGTCTGTGACCCTCTCCTTTCAATTTTTTTCGGTAATTGGCCCGAAGAAACTTCACATGTACAGCCAGTTAGCTTCACCAATTATGCAACAATATCGTTCACGTACCTTTCTCTCGGTTTCCGTGTCACAGTTTTTTTTCCCATAGGAACATGCCCGAGAAGTCCGGCTGCCTATGTCCAACTTTTTTTTGGTAATCACCTCGAAAAACCTTTGGAAGATGTGCAGCTGTTCGGTTCGAAGAAATATTTAAAACGTGGAGTAAATTTCTCTCGTTTCTCATTTTCGTAGTTTGTTTTTTTTTGCTGTTAAGATGGTCGTGAGGATTTTAATGTGCTGTGCAATTATTCTTCTTCCCTCGTTTCCACTTGATTCAAATAATTCGCTGTAAAAAGACTTCGAATGCGAAGCTGTTCAGTTCGTAGTATCGCAGGTGCTTTTTCAATTTTTCATTCCACAGGTTTTTTGTTGTTGTTATTATGGAATTACAGCAGAGAATTGTTGAGTGACGCGCGATTATTGTTATTGTAATAGGACCGTATCTAATGGTTACGGTTTTTTTTTTCACAGAAGAGTTCGGAATCCGCTTTGGTCGCAGACCAGCCGAGAGCTCCATTTTCTATCGAACTACGGCTCCGATAACATGGAGCATACGAGTTCTCCGACGTGCTTCACTGGATTCAACCGAATTGTCGTTCTCGAAAGATTCGAAATGTGTGGATTTACATTTTCTTTCGATCAGGTAAGCTCGTGCAAATTGCCATCACACATTGCACTGAGAATATACCTCCGCGTACAAATTTTGGCCAAAACTAATAATTCGAGCATGCGAAAAACTTTTTTTCTATTTCACGCAACTGACGTTTCAAAAATTACATTGAATGTAGTAAAAGGAAGAAAAACTCTCAATGCAACTGTACAAAATATTGTGTCGATGTTTCAATCCTCTTTCGATCCATCAACTTTTTGATTAAAATCTCTGCCTCTATTTATGTAAACAATTGTCCGAAGATTTCGCTCGAGTCTACAAAAAATCGTTTTCATTTTGAAATATTTTCTCATAATTACGCGTTCGACCGTACGCGGTCTAACGAACGGCAGAAACGTCAAATTTGGTAACGAGAGGTATAGAAACTTGAACGAACACACTGGTGGTTTGGTAACAAGTTGGGACGAGAGCAAAAGGAAAAAGAGACAAAAATGAAGAATCGTGTACATTTATTTTCTGCTATCCACGTGTGGAATGTGCAGGGCATAAAAATAAAACTTTTTGACGTAATAAAGTTTACGAACGAGTCCTGGTTGTCGCATTTGTCATTATTTTCGATCGAAATGAAACGGAATCAAGCGCCATGCACTCGTTTTGCTTCAGGAACTATTTTCCTTGCTCCTCCATCGTTCGTATCATGAGATAATACGAGACAGCAGTGTTAGAAACCTGAAAAACAATAGTTTTCACGTAGATTCGTCCTTGGCCATCGGCTACTCCAACTTTCGATGTTTCTTTGAGGAAAAAGTAATGATAAAAATGCAACGTTGCTCTTTGGCGAGGGCGAAACTTACAGCAACAAACATGTCTATCGATATGTTCGACAAGGAGCAAGCTCTGAGAACGAACGGTTTATACGTCATCATGACTAGAATATCGGTCATGAGACGTTTTTCACCAGAACCTGGCCAATCGCTCGCGTATATCGCTTCCCGGAACATGTCCTTCTGCAAAAATAAAGAAAAGGAAAGAAATAATCGTTGGTGTCGAGTAACTTCATCAGCCCGCCTTCCATCTCGTTTTTCCATCTTTTGCAATTCAGCTGTCGAATCGAGAGTACCTCGTTTTCTAACGAAGTTCCAAACCAACCGTAAACTAATGTTTGCGTAGATTTCATGATCATGTACACTACGATGAGGGCTGCTTTCGAAGGTTTTATCTAAACGAAATAATACGAGGAAAAAATGAAATTTTCCAAGGAAAATGTCGGGATTACTTTTTACAAATACGTCAACGAATGAGTTGTGGCTTTAAGGTATAACTATCGCAGAATGGGTTGATTTAGGATTTTCTTGAAATTTAGTGTAAATATTCTTGACATTAAAACGAACAACTTTCCTATGAGACGAAACATTTTCTGCCGTCTAGAATTTGAGATATTTCATTTCCAATTTTATATTTTTCCCATCTAAACGCATGTAAATTGAAGTGACGTTTCGTTAAAAAAGTTGCAAGAAAAAACAAAAGAAACGCGACTTCAATTTACATGCGTTTAGATGGGAAAAATATAAAATTGGAAATGAAATATCTCAAATTCTAGACGGCAGAAAATGTTTCGTCTCATAGGAAAGTTGTTCGTTTTAATGTCAAGAATATTTACACTAAATTTCAAGAAAATCCTAAATCAACCCATTCTGCGATAGTTATACCTTAAGGGAATGAAGACTTACGTGGGAAGCTTGATAAATGAGAGCGCACATTAGGACTGCGTTAGTCACCAGCATCCACAGGATTATAGGGCCATATATTTTTTCCAGATGATTTTGACATTTGGTTAATATCTGATGTCTGCTGATACACTCGCGAATAACTTTGTGATAATCCTCTTTTGGTTTTAGATTTTTTAGACGATACGATAACGTACGGAGTTGTCCACAAATTTGAAAAATATAATAACCGAAAAGGGTATCGATCGACGATGTAAAAGTTCCGACGCATACTCCACCGTAAATCTCGAAGATGTAGTGGCCCAAGTATAGCAAGATATTGGCATCTGGTCGCCATGGGTACAACGTCGGAAATGGTGTTATCAATTTAAGCACCTCGACTCCATGAGCAAGCTGAATTATTATTACTGCGATCGGCGTGATCCAATACAGCACCGCTGTCATGAATGACATCGTCGAAAGTACCAACGAGGGCTCGTAGAACGATAGCAAAGGCGATAGCAGAATAGGACGCAGTTCGTTATCTTTGAAATCCAAGGCAAATGTCGTTGCGAGGTCGCCATGTAGTTTCGCCAGACGTTGGCGATAAAACGTCAAACATGTCATCTTTACAACAATTATCACTTCTATTGATAGAGAGCCTTTCAATCGACGACATTCCTAATCCGGAAGGTGCAAATTACTGTGTACCAAGGGTCACCATTTTTTATCCCTTGGTACAGGGAAAATCATTAAATAGAAAAAACAATGAACTGAAATCTTTGAAGGTACCGAAAAAAAAAAAAAAAAAAAAAAANAAAAAAAAAAAAAAAAAAAAAAAAACACTTAGTAATCATTCTAACGCGACAGTGAACTGTGAGTTTGATTTTCATGGGAGTCAATGTGGAGTTTGAGCACTTGCACCCTCTGGATATGGGAAACAACGTCGTTCGGAGATGAAAATGAGTCTCTGGAAACTTTGAAAATGCACTTGAATGAACAGCGTTGTATTACTTTTTGCATGATGGTGAGGAAAGTCAGTGCTAGACTGAATCCTTTGAAGAAAAGATGGAGACTCGCAAAGTGTTGATAGGCAAAATTGAGTAAGGCACAACATGTGAGCAGTGAAGCTGAACCGTGAATAAAAGTGACCGTTCGATAAAGAGTACTCGGATTCGTGCTTGGCCACAATCCTGTGAATAGTAACACTCGTTTTATCGTACGACTGTAAAAATTATACTTGTCGAGCTGATTCGACATGTTCGGGGCTTCTAGGAGAATTTTTATTTCCAGTGAATCTCGCGACACTGAGCCACGTAAAAAGAAAATAACGAAGGAACGGAATTCACGTTACGAGACAGATTATTCGTAGAGGCAAATTGCTCGTTGAAGAATTCATCTCGAAACCGAGAGCTTCCTCTCGTCTTCGTTTATTATTGAGGAAATAATACGCAATAATAACACTGTGATACTTTGTGGGCGATACAAGTTGCAAAACTCACCACGTCACATTCGGTCGCTATTGATTAACGCTTACAATTTTCCTTGAATTCTCATCAGTCGAATTGCAATTTTTCTTCATCAACCATCATTAGAAAAAAAGATTGACCTGAAGCAATTATAGAAAAAATGGTTGTCATTAAAAAAAAACTCTCTGACCCGAGGTCACCGTTTAGAAATTCATCGAATGACGTTCAAGCTTTCCATTTCTTTGTTTTAAGACACTGCTCGCGATGTGAAGCAAAAGGCCTTCGACCTCGCTACCCCTGTTTTATTTTTCAATAATTAATTTCGAAAAGAGTCGACGCTCGAGTGATTCGCAGTTTGAAAAATCATCCAACAGTTATTATCGCTTTTCTCTCGTTTACCATTTTCATAGCTTTTTACTCCAAAGATTCATAACTGCATTCTGGAGAGGTATGCTATTATTGGCAATTGAAAAAATCGCTTCCTCATCCGTCTTGTGTCTTTTGTCACAGAAGAGTTCACTGTCCGCGCCGATTTTTACCGAGCTGAGCTCTCAGTCACCTCTGATTCACGTTTCGAATAACACGAGTGCTCGATGCACGCCTCGCTGGACTAAACTTCTCTGTGGTCTTTGAGAAACATTGCCGCGAATCATATCGTCTTTCGATGAGGTGAGAACTGTGAATTGTTTCAACACTCATAGTCATCGTTTGTAGCACTGACAACTCAATCGTTAACCCTTGAGAGAAACCCCGTATTCGAATGACCGAAGTGTAGTTCGTGAACGACGCAACAAACTCGAGCAATCGTAGAGTTTCTCCATCGGTAGTTTGAAAATTTTTCTAGACAGTTGCACGACGAATAAATCAAAACGAATATATCCAGGTTTGCCAAAAAGTTCAATAAACCGACGTTGTGCGTTTGAAACTTGAAATCTTTGATGAAAAACAAGAATTAGCAAATAACTAGTCGTTCTGTTAACGTGATCCTTGGTCCTATGGCCAGTGAAAATCTCGTTGCACTTTTTTCGACTTTTCTCCACGCCAGTTCTTTGAGATTCAGTGCAATAAAGTTTTATTTAAATCAATATTTATTCTCTTCAAATTCATTACGATGAAAATACAATCAGCTCCATTTTTCGTCGTTATTTTCTCTCTGAAAGGCAGTCACATCCAAACTTCGTTTTTCAGCTTCAAGAATTATTGCCTTGTTCTTCCAACGTTCGTAACATGAGGTAGTACGAGATTGCAGTATTGGAAACCTGAAAAAAAATTTATTGTTACGCTTAACTAATACTTGATCGAAAGTTCCAAACGCATTACAATTTGTTGATGAATTTCTGTGGAATTGTGTCCAGAATATTCTAATCTCTACCAGTTGATTGCTAAGAATATTTATACCCAATTCCGTCTCGATAAATTTTCGTTAAATTCAGTTATTTTTCTCCCTTCGTCCCTGCGAAAATGCAGGACTATCAAAAAATCCTGTATTTTGAAAAACCTGATTTTTTTTCCGCAGCATCCAAAAGTTAGTGCAAATTTTTTACGTTGATGCTTAAAAGTAGAACTTACAGCGACGAACATGTCTATAGATACGTTAGACAAGGAGCATGCTCTTAGAACGAACGGTTTATACGTCATCATGATCAGCACATCGGTCATTAGGGGCTTTTCACCAGAACCCGGCCAATCGCTCGCGTATATCGCTTCCCGGAAGAAATCTTTCTGATGGAAATAAAACAAGACAATCGTCGATCGTTAGACAGCTCTCGAAACTTTGATCCTCAATTTTCGAATTCTCAAAGGAAAGAATTCAGTCACCTCGTTTTCTAAAAATGTTCCAAACCATCCGTAAACTAAGGTTTGCACAGATTTCATGACGATGTACACTACGACAATCGCAGCTTTCGCCGGACTCACCTGTACAAAATAATACGATCATGAGAAAGAGAAAAAGAAAAATTAAATTCGAGAGGATATGCCGAGGTCGTGGGTTAGTGAAACGATGACTTACGTGGGTGGCTTGATAAATGAGCCCGCACATGAGCATCGCGTTAGTCACGAGCATCCAAAGGATTATGGGGCCGTAAACTCGTTCCAATTGATTTTGACATCTCGTTAGAATCTGATGTCTGCCAATACACTCGCGCATTACTTTACGATAATTTTCGTTTGGTTTTAAATTCTTCAAACGATACGACAACGTACGGAGTTGTCCACAAATTTGAAAAATATAATAACCGAAAAGGGCATCGGTCGATGATGTGACAGCACCGATGCACAGTCCACCGTAAATCTCGAATGTGTAGGTGCTCAAATATAGGAAAATATTGGCATTTGGCTGCCATGGGTACGACGTCGGATATGGCAGAATTAATTTAAGCGCGTCGACTCTATGGGCAATCTGGATTACTATGAATATCAAAGGAGTCACCAAGTATGTCGTGATAGTCGTGAATGACATCGTTGAAAGTATCAACGAGGGTTCGTAGAACGATAGCAGAGGCGATAGTAAAATAGGACGAAGTTCGATATCATTGAAATCCAAATCGAATGTCGTTGCTAGGTCAGTATGGAGTTTCGCCAGACGTTGTCGATGAAACGTCAAACAAGACATCTTCGCAATAATTATCACTTGAAGCGTTAGAGATTTTCACTTGACGTCATTCCTAATCCAAATGGTGCAAATGACATTGTGACAAAAATCAGAATCATTCGTCGTTTTATTTTTGAAAAAAAAGGCTTTCTGACAAAAAAAAACATTTTTCAAACGATTGGGTCGAAAAAAAACACACTTATTCCTCTTGAATCTTCAATCAGTTAGTTGAATAGTGAATTATGGATTCTATCATCAAATAGTTTATTGTGGAGTAAGAATCAAGTTCTGGCACCATTTTTATAGGAAAGACGTCACTCGGAGGTGGAAAAAACATTCCGGGGCTTTGAAAATGCACTTGAACGAATAGTGTTATATTACTTTTTGCATGATGGTGAGAAAACTCAGTGCTACACTGAATGCTTTGAAGAAAAGACCGAGACTCGAGATGTGTTGATAGGCAAAATTGAGTAGGGCACAACACGTGAGCAGTGAAGCTGAACCGTGAATAAAAGTGACCATTCGATAAAGAGTACTCGGATTCGTGCTTGGCCACAATCCTATGAACAGTAACACTCGNCGTGCTTGGCCACAATCCTGTGAATAGTAACACTCGTTTTATCGTACGACTGTAAAACTTATACTTGTCGAACTGATTCGACATGTTCGGGGCTACTAGGAGAATTTTTATTTCCAGTGAATCTCACGACACTGAGCCACGTAAAAAGAAAATAACGAAGGAACGGAATTCACGTTACGAGAGAGATTATTCGTAGAGGAAAATTGCTCGTTGAAGAATTCATCTCGAAACCGAGAGCTTCTTCTCGTCTTCGTTTATTATTAAGGACATAATACACAATAATAATTCTGTGATACTTGGTGAGCGATACAAATGGCAAAACTCTCCAGGTCACATTCGGTTGCTATCGATTAACGTTTACAATTTTCCTCGAACGCTCATCAGTGCAATTGCAATTTCGTTTTCATCAACCAGGATCATGAAAAAGAGCTCGTTGTGAAATAATTACAGAAAAATGGTGATCATTAAAAAAATTCTGACCTGGCTCGAGTTAACGATCTAGAAATTCATCAGCACGAGTTCAAACTTTTCCCCTCTTTCTAATGGACTTTCCGTCACATGAAGTAAAAGGTATTCGACCCCCGTACTTCTGCTTTTTTTTTAAATTATTAACTTCGAAAAAGCTTCGTGGCGAAGCCACGCGCACTTTGAAAAATGATTCAACAATTATTATTGTCTTATTGACAATTATTCTCGTGTTTCCACCGCGTTTCCCATTCCCGTTGCCTCTCACTACAAAGATTCGTGACTGCGTTCTAAAGTGGAATGCAATTACTGCCAATTAATCACCGTCTAATCGTCAGTTTTATTTTCCATCAGAAGAGTTCACTGTCCGCGCCGATTTTTACCGAGCTGAGCTCTCAGTCACCTCTGAATCACGTTTCGAATAACACGAGTGCTCGATGCACCCCTCGCTGGGCTAAACTTCTCTGTGGTCTTTGAGAAACATTGCTGCGAATCATATCGTCTTTCGATGAGGTGAGAACTGTGAATTGTTTCAACACTCATAGTCATCGTTTGTAGCACTGACAACTCAATCGTTAACCCTTGAGAGAAACCCCGTATTCGAATGACCGAAGTGTAGTTCGTGAACGACGCAACAAACTCGAGCAATCGTAGAGTTTCTCCATCGGTAGTTTGAAAATTTTTCTAGACAGTTGCACGACGAATAAATCAAAACGAATATATCCAGGTTTGCCAAAAAGTTCAATAAACCGACGTTGTGCGTTTGAAACTTGAAATCTTTGATGAAAAACAAGATTTAACAAATAACTAGTCATTCTGTTAACGTGATCCTCAGTCCTATGGCCAGTGAAAATCTCGTTGCACTTTTTTCGACTTTTCTCCACGCCAGTTCTTTGAGATTCAATGCAATCAATTTTTATTTTATTTTATTCCATTGCAACAAATCTGAACGCCTGCAAAGTTCCTTCACTTGCCTCATCAATCCTCCGGACTGTAAAGCAACGTTTCGTGAAAGAACTTTGTCATCAGTTTCAAACACCCGATATAAAATCTAACGAAACTTTTGACGTTCGAGTCTGAGCTGGTGTTTTGATCGTCTCATTTTTTTACTACATCAAAAAAAAAAATTAAACGTGCCACACTTGTTACTTATTGCCATTAATCCTGTTCCTCTAATGTTCGTAACATAAAGTAGTACGAGATTGCAGTATTGGAAACCTGAAAGCAGGAAAAAACAAATATGCATTACGATCCTGTACGTTCGTACAATCGTTGATGTCACTACATGCGAAAAAAGTTTCCTTAAATGTGAAAGTGCAATTGGTAGATGAATTTGATTTTTTTCAAGTTAATTGTTACATTTTTTTAAAATTCATTCGAGTCGAAATTTTTGATTAATTAACTTACAGCAACGAACATGTCTATCGATATGTTTGACAAGGAGCATGCCTTGAGAACGAACGGTTTATACGTCATCATGATTAGCACATCAGTCATGAGACACTTTTCGCCAGAGCCTGCCCAATCGCTCGCATAAATTGCTTCCCGGAACATGTTGTTCTGCCAGAATTAAAAGGAAATGAACGTTCAATACTCATTAAGAAATTTCATCAACAAAACTCTGAATTTTCGTTTCCCATTTTTTAAAATTGACTAAATGAGTCCAAAGTACCTCGTTTTCCAAAAATGATCCGAACCATCCGTAAACTAACGTTTGCACAGATTTCAAGACTATGTACAACCCGATGATCGCAGCTTTTGCTGGACTTACCTAAACGATTAGTACGAGCGTAAGAAATGAATATGTCGAAAAATGCAAACAAAACAAACATCAAAATTCATCAGATTTGTGCCAAAACGGTAATTTTCTGGGATTTCTATTGTCGTAACCCACGTTTTTGTAATTTCCTCTGATCCTGTGCTGGGTCTGTGAGACCCTCTGTTTTTGAACTGGCGTTACGGAAATAAAGGTTCCAGGCTCTTTACGTGCAAAATGTTGTGGTTCTGGGTCACTCAGACCGTTCAAAGTTGTCAGGGAAAATATGGAAAGTGCGTGGAGACTTGTGTGATAGAAAAATAGCGACTCACATGGGCAGCTTGGTAAATAAGAGCGCACATGACCATCGCATTAGTGACCAACATCCAAAGGACTATGGGGCCATAAATTCGTTCCAAATGATCTTGACATCTCGTTAGGATTTGATGTCTGCTCATACACTCGCTTATAACTTTGCGATAATTGTCGTTGGATTTCATATTTTTAATACGATACGACAACGTACGAAGTTGTCCACAAATTTGAAAAATATAAAAACCGAAAAGAGCATCGATCGATGATGTAAAAGCGCCGAGACAAATTCCAGCGTAAATCTCGAAGGTGTAGTGGCCCAAGTAGAGCCAAGGATTGGCGTTTGTTTGCCATGGGTACGACGCCGGAAATGGCAGAATCAATTTTAGGACATCCACTCCTCGAGAACGCTGGATTACTATCGATAGAATCGGTGTGATCCAATATAGTACGATCACCAGGTACGTCACCGTTGAAAGTATAAACGAGGGTGGATAGAACGATAGCAAAGGTGACAGTAGAATAGGACGTAGTTCAATATCGTTCAAATCCATATGAAATGTCATTGCGAGGTCGGCATGAAGTTTCACCAGACGTTGTCGATAAAACATCAAACAAGACATCTTTACAACAATTATCACAGTGCATTCAAAAATTTCTGTAACTTCTATTACTAAAGCTTTCCACTGCTGACACGATTCCTTGTTCAAATGCTGCAGCTGCTCCATAAAAAAAAAAAGTTCAAATAGCTCGTCATTTATTTGAGGAAAATCAGCGAAAAAAATGACTTGAAAAAATTCAGCACAGTCTAGTAAATGATTAATCAATAAAATCCAAGTTTCAATGCACTTGCACCATTTGAAAAGAAAATATGTCCTTGGGAGCTCGAAGCAATACGTTCGAAAATTTCAAACACACACTATTACGAACAACTTTTTGTTTTCTTTTGTTGTTGTTTTTTTTTTACTTTTTGCAAAATGGTGAGAAAACTGAGACCCAAACCGAGTCCTTTCAGAAACAGATGGAGTTGCGCTACGTGGTGATAACAAAAATTAAACAGAGCGCAACACGTGAGGAACGAGACTGAACTGTTGAAGAGAAAGACGAGTCGATAGAGACTCGTTGGATTCGGAGTTGGCCACAATCCTGTGAAGAGTAATAGTCTTCTTATAATGCCAGAGTACAAATGAAACCGATCGAATTCATTCGACATGTTTGAGCCTTTTACGACAATTTTTATTTCCACCAAATCATCGGACACCGAGTAACGCAGCACGGAGAGAATAACGAAAGAATCGAATTGACGTAACGAGAGAGATTAAGCACGAGTGAAATTGCATGTTGAAGAGCTCATCTCGGAAACGAGACTTTCCTCTCGCCTTCGTTTATTATTCAGGGGATAATACGCAATAATAATTCTGCTATAATTTTTCCAACGATGTACAAGTTTCAGTACTTACCACGTAACATTCGGTTGCTATCGATTAACGTTTACACTTTCCCTTGAATGCTCATCAGTCGAATGGCATTTCACTTTTCATCAACCATAAAAAAGGGTTCGTTGTGAAGCAATTAGGGAAAAACGATGGTGATTAAAAAAATTCCGAGCACAGGAAAGTATTCAGAAATTCATCACATAACTCTCGAACTTACGTCCCTGCTTTTAAACAGGTTTTTCGCAACGTAAAGCAAAAGGTCTCTGACCTCCAGACCGCTAATTTTCCTCGTTTTTTCTTTTTCGTCATTTATCTCGGAAATATTTTTATGTCCAGTGGACACTCGTAGCTGGGCAAATTCTTCGCCTGTTATTTTATTCCGTTTAACCGGGAACGTCGTTTTCTTTCGATTCTCATTCTCACTTTTTTTACTGCCAAGATTTATAAGCGAATTATAAAATCGCTCGCCATTATCGCCAATTTAACGGATTGGAATTTAATCGTCGCGCTGTTTCTATTTTCTCATGGGTTCGCCGGCCTCTTCGGTCTTCATCGAGCTGCGCGCTTTCAGTTGCCTTCGAACCACGATTCAAATAACACGAGTCCTCTAGTTGTGCTGCCCCATGCAAGCTTCAGAAAGCCTTCGCGAGTGACGTTCGTGAATTTACATCGCAGGATTCTTTCGACCAGGTAAGTCTAATTATCTATATTTATAAAAATCGAGCACTTTGCACTAAAGACTCATTACAAATCTCAAGCTTGAAGGCGTCGTAGCAAAAAAATTCCATTGACTCATAATTTCGAAAGGTTGTTAAACGAAATTTCAAAAAAATTCTGAAATCGTCAAAACTGTGTCAAGATTGATTTTCGAAAATAATTGACACACTGATTCAACGGAATATTGTTTGACAGGAAATCTGGAAGAAAAAGGTTGTCACGTGGACAAAGGTAATGATTTGATTTCGGGAGAACTGGTAGAAAAGATTGATCGCGCGTTGCATGACATCGACGTATATTTTGCAATTTCTTTAGAACATTCATGTCTGTTCGTAACATTTCACGTAGTTACTAAGTCTAAATCCTCATTGCCATCGTTTTACCTTACGAATTATTGTCTTACGAGTGTAATCGCGTACGAAATAAAACTTTTACGAACGAATCTTCAATTGTTTCCAAAAAGATATTTGTGTCTCTTGGAAAGAACGATTTTTGCCACTGCAATTTTCCTTCAATGGAAAAATCGTTGTGCGTTTGGAAAAAAAAACGAAATTATAGAAACAAAATGTAAATCTACAAACGATAAGAAGCATTTATTGAAAAACTGTGTGAGAAAATGAAAAAGACGGAAACACAGGATACATGTATTATTTTATTGCTATTATACAATTAAATAAATACTATTAATATAAATAAATAATGGGCCACTATAATTGTTTATGCGAGAAACCAGTTATAGTACACTCATACTTGCGGCAGTTTAGCTTCATATACGATTGTTTACAGCGAACATTCGTTAACATATTAAAATGCTGCGACATCGTTAAGATTTTCTTGACCGAATGATCGTCGATCGGAGGAGGACAGTGTTTTTCAAATTGCCCTCTCGTGTTTCCAATTTTTCGGATCTCATGAAATTTTTCTCATTTTTATAAGACTCGATCTAAAAATCTAACAATCCTTGAGCTCGTTATATTTTATGCACAATTGTACAAATGGCGCATTGCCCTAAAGCGGGAAACGTTACGATCGTATTTACACAATCGGTGGATTCGTCCTCTAGATCAATTGCAATAATAATAATTCATCAGTTTCCATGTGTTTTGTTATTTTCATGCTGTTGATTGGCCAACAATTTCAATCAGAATAGAAAAAAAAAAGAAAATCAAGCAGAACGACGTCATAATTCATTTGGAAAAAAAGACAAACGTGTTTTTCTCATTTGTGATCACCTCGTCCGAGATCCCATTATGAACTGAACTCGTTCGAATCCAAAAAGAAAAGAAAAACGACAGATTTGTGTTTGTTGAAAATTCAAAAATTCTCTGAGAATGGTTACAGTATGCTTTCCAACTTTTTGTTTTTTTTTTACATGTAAAAATCCTTTTTATACATGAAACCTAAAAAAAAATATCTTTCTCATTTTTTTAATGAGTCACGTGTGTGTGTGTGTTTTCGGCGATACGCTGTTTTCAAGAAATGCATTGTAGAAAATAAATGTCGATAACAAATGATCTAGAAACTTAGAAAAATAATGAAAAGTTGAGAAAAAGGAATTAAAAGTAAAAATATGGAGAATGTGTTGTCGACGAAACGACTTTTCCAATTATTTTCTAGTATTTTTATTCTTTCATTTAATTTCTTACGTCTTTAGCCATCGGAGCTTCGATCGTAGTGTATTGTCTGTTAACAGGTTAATAGGGAAAGCTCGTAACGCGTGTATGACATATTGAATAACTTTTCTACATCGGGATCGTGACAACTCGATAAAAATGAATTCGCATTTCTGTTTGGCGAGACTTATTTAATCCAGGGATTTAAACTTAAGACGATATTTTCTAAGGACGCGATTGTACGGATTCTTTCGGAAAATATCACGAGCAGCGTCGAGCGAAAATGCTTCGCAACTCCGGATAGTAAAACGTGGTTAGGAACGGCCAACATTTTCTTTTCAGCTTTGAAATTTATTCAAATTTTCGTCGAATATTTCTACTCGAATTTTTACAAATTCTCGGACGAATCTCGCTAACCAACTCTCCTCACCACTTGATGCCTGGGGGGGGGGGGGGGGGGGG